>JAPHNG010000499.1:0-13000 GCA_027405835.1 Asclepias syriaca
TTCCACGCAGCTTTTGATCTAGTTATTTCCACTTCACATCAACAAGTGAAGTTCCACACCTCACTAGGTGTCGGATTTGTAAGGAGCAGCCCTCGGAGTTTGTTAGGACAAATAATGAAGATAAAAAGGAAGAGGGACTCCCCCGAAAAATCCGGAAAAATCAACATGGTGACAGAGGAGCATCACCACGAAATGATGATTGATCCTGAAAAGATTAAAAGAGTCAATGTGTCGACAGAAGGGCTCCACCATGAAGCTACCAACGATCAAGAGGCGAAGGGAAGAAGAGATGCCGAAAATCATAGCTTTGTCTCTAATCCCGAAGTATCAAAGGATAAAGAATATGATGAGGTAGAAATAAATCCTACTTATCCCGAGCAACTCGTCAAGATCGGGAAAGATATGCCAGACAAATTCAGACAGGAACTCATCAAATTTCTCAAAGAGCATCAACAGAACTTCGCGTGGTGCACGGAGGATATGCCTGGAATCGATCCCTCCATCTCAGAACATGCCTTAAATATCGACCCGAAGTATCGTCCAATCAAGCAAAAGTCAAGGAAGTTCGGGGATGACAAAATACAAGGCATGAAGGAGGAAGTAAATAAACTTCTGCAAGCGAAGTTTATTCGTGAAGTCCAGTATCCCACCTGGCTGGCCAATGTAGTCATGGTGAAAAAGTCTACCGGAAAAAGGAGAATGTGTGTAGACTACACTGACCTCAACAAAGCTTGCCCCAAGGATTGCTATCCTCTACCTCGGATCGATGCGCTGGTAGACTCCACAGCAGGATATGAATACCTGAGCTTCATGGATGCGTTTCGGGGTATCATCAAATTAAAAAATGCCCAGTGACCAAATACATACTTCGTTCCGTGCAGCAGGGGCCGTTTACTGCTACAACGTCATGCCCTTTGGATTAAAGAACGCAGTGGCCACATATCAACGGATGATGAACTATATCTTCCAAAGTCAAATCGGAAGAAATATGGAAGTGTATGTGGACGACATGGTAGTGAAAACAAAACACGGCACTGCACACTTAGAAGATTTAGAGGAAGCATTCTCTAATTGGCAAAGCACAACCTCAAACTCAACCCCACGAAGTGCACTTCGGAGTAAAGTCTGGCAAGTTTTTGGGTTTTATGACATCAGAACGAGGGATTGAAGCAAACCCGGAGAAACTGGAGGCAATAGCTCGGCTCACTGAGCCCAAATGCGTGAAAGATATTCAAAGGTTCAATGGATGCATCGCGGCTTTGGGAAGATTCGTATCAAAGTCAGCAGAAAAATGTCTCCCACTTTTCAAAGCTTTGAAAAGTTCAAAGAATAGTTTCGTATGGACTCCGGAATGCAGTCAAGCATGGAAAGATTTAAAAAATTACTTGACAAACCTTCCTCTATTGCGACCTCCGTATTACGGAGAAACACTCTTCTTGTATCTATCATTTTCAGATGTGATTATAGCATCAGTATTAATAAAAGAAGAAGGAACAACACAGTTTCCCGTGTACTTCGTTAGCAAAGTTTTGAATGAGGCAGAAACTAGATATTCTAACATCGAAAAGTTGGCATATGCCTTAGTCATTTCCGCACGGAAACTGAGGCCTTACTTTGAATCTCATCCCATTGTAGTCTACACTAATGCCCCGCTGAGACAAATATTTCATAAGCTAGATCAATCTGGGAGGATGCTACGCTGGTCCATTGAACTGTGCGGTCAAGACATTACATTCAAACCCCGCACATCCATCAAAGTGCAGGCCCTGGCAGATTTCCTTGCGGAAGGTTCATTCACTGAAGATGACTTGGAAAAAACTGAACCAGCCAAAGAGCCATGGGAATTGAAAGTTGATGGAGCAGTCAACTCCAGCGGGATTGAAGTTGGACTGGTGTTGACATCACCAAATAAAGAGTACTCAGAAGAACGAGCTATCAAATTAAAGCCCGACATATCAAATAACCAAGCGGAGTACGAAACACTGCTAAAGGGATTGGAATGGGCACATAGTGCAAACATCCGAGCCCTCAAAGTCTACAGTGATTCGCAGTTAGTGTTGAATCAAGTTCAGGGAACTTACACGGTACAATCGGAAGGATTACAGCCTTATGTAGACAAGGCTAGAAGTTGGAAGGATAAGTTCTCTTTTTTCTCACTATCTCTGATCAGTAGGAAAAACAATCAACAAGCAGATAGGCTGGCAAAGATTGCTTCAGGGGAGACTCCCAACGAAGATGATATTTCTATCGAAGATGCATCTGGGGAACGCGAAGTTATACAGTGCCTACACCTCACTTCAACGAGTTGGGACGAAAAAATAAAAAACTTCATCCAACATGGGACTCTCCCAAACGATGCTACCCTGGCACGTCAGATCAAAAGACAGTCTGCGAGGTACGCTATTCATGATAACATACTGTACAGACGGTCTTTCACTAGACCTCTACTTCGATGTGTTCCACCTTCTCAAGTAGAGGATTTGTTAGCCGAAGTACACGAAGGCGTGTGTGGAGGACATCCGGGGCTCGAGCTCTAGCAGAACGGGTTATTAACCAAGGATATTATTGGCCCACACTTAGACAAGATGCCAAAAGGTATGTTAAAAAATGTGACACTTGTCAAATTTTTGGTACGGTTCCGCATCTACCATCAGTGGAGCAAACCCCAGTCGTGGCGGCTTGGCCTTTCGACATGTGGGGTATGGATTTAATGGGAAAATTCCCAAAGACAAGAAGCGGCTGTGAATATTTGGTGGTAGCAGTAGACTATTTTTCGAAATGGATCGAGGCCAGGGCACTAACAAGTCCCACGGAAGAAAATGTTTCCAAGTTTTTTCGCGAACAAGTGTTGTGTCGTTTCGGAATACCCCGCGCGGTAGTCACGGATCACGGAGTACAAATCTCCACTAAATTTACGTCAGAATGCCAACGGTTGCACATCAAGCATTGGAAATCATCTGTGGCACACCCTCAAGGGAACGGACAAGCTGAAGCAGCCAATAAGTTGGTGTTAGCAGCATTAAAAAAGAACTTGGAAGGGAAGTCTAACAAATGGGCTGATGAATTGAACTCTGCTCTATGGGCAGTACGCACTTCGACTAGGGGCCCCACTGGAGAAACAGCTTACTCTTTGGTGTACGGATCAGAAGCTGTAGCACCAGCCGAAGTAGCACTGCCCACAGCTAGGGTAGCCATGTATAGCCAAGATGCTAATGAGGAAAGAAGAAATCTGGAATTAGACCTACTAGAAGAGAGAAGGATAGCAAGTCGCCTAAGGTCGCAATCATTCAAGGAAAAAACTAAGAAAATTCACGACAAAAGGCTATTCAAACGACCCATAAAGGTCGGGGACTGGGTACTACGAAAAATTGAAGGCACAACACGACATATACAAGCAAACAAATTGACCCCGAATTGGGAAGGCCCGTATCTCGTGAAGCACGAAGTAAGACCCGGCACTTACAAGCTCATGAACAAGGATGGTGTCCTACTCCCAAATCCGTGGCATGTAAATCACCTAAAAAGGTACTTTGTATGAAATACATCTGGACGAAACGTCCCGAATAACAAATCATTTGAGGCAAGTCCTTAAATTCCAAAAGCGAAGTTTCATTTTTACTTTTGAGCATAGTCTCAGTTATTATTCAAGTCAAACTCGAGCACGACAAAAAAAAATCAGGCTAAAATCTGATTCACGCGCAATGCCGTGGTTGCGAGGTACCGAGTCGAGGCTTCACACGCAAGGCCGTGGTTGCGAAGTACCAAGTCAAGGCTTGGACACATACTAAAAGCATACTCGAGGTATTGAAATACACGGGCACCATGGTAAGTACTTAAAAGTACTATTGCGATTCTCTTGCGAAGTATTAGATTTGAAATGTTAGTAAAGTTTTAGCAAATTGGAATATCAAATTCAGATCCAGTACTTGATAAATTATTTGAAGCATCAAAGTTTAAACTCATCAATTGGTAGATTTTATTGCCATGGAAATATAAGAAGTGTCATAAAAATATCAAGAAGTTAAAATAAAACAAACACTTGGAAAAATTCATGATATTGAAAACCAATCTTGGTTACGAAAAATAATACATATATACAAAGTTAAGGAGCAGCAGAGCTAGAGCCTGGAACATCAGACTGAGGCCCTTCACCCAACAAATCCCAGAAAGTAGGAGTAGAAGGCCGCGGTGGGATCCAAACAGGTTTTCCTCTTCTCTCATCCCTCTCCCGGAGTGCTTCTAACTCCTCAGGAGTGAAAGGAACAAAATCTGCTCCGTCGCGACAGAAGCTATTGTCGAAATTGGATTTGAAGGCTTGAAGGAGGATTGACTTATCTTCAAAAAATGGATGCAATTGTCTGATGACATGAACACATCCCTTGTCTAGGACGGAGCGAGCTTCAGCCTGATACTCAGAGGAATTGCGAAAGTCTTCAATGATCTTCTTTTTAAATTCCTCTGACCGACAGTGATCCAATTCCTTCTGCAAAGATAGTCGGTTGGCAGCAGCTTCATCTCTGTCCAATTTAAACTTCTCTCTCTCCTCCAGCCAATAATTCCTTTCAACGTTCAGACTGGCTACTTCCTCTTTTAACCCTGCCAGCAACTTCCTCCTCTCCTCTGCTTCGTTGGCGTAGTATTCCTTATCAGCAGTCAACGATTCTATTATTCCAGATTGTTTGTTTACTCCTGCTCCAACGAAGACAGACGAGGCTCATTGATACTCCTCCACTCCGTATCTGTGCTGCCTGCTTCTTTTTGCTCAGTCACTCGAGATCTGGATATATGAAGTGCTAAGGAAGAAGCCTACAAAAGGAAAAGAGGTCAAAAATCATACCCCGGAAAAACTCAAGAAACAGAATAAAAAAAAAAAGAGCATACCCGAGCAAACAAAGCCCCAAGGCGGTTAGTAGCCTCTTCCACAGACATCTCGCTCATACTAGCCAGACTGCTCGGGTCATGAGCACGTTCCAAAATAGCTTCACCAACCAAGGCTGCGACATAAGGATTGTTGAATCGAAGGTTGGTAAGCGGCGGAGTCCTCTCCACAATCTCCATGGCCAGAGACTTGAAATCCTCTACCTCTGTAGGTAACTCAAACCCCGGCTGAAGCCAAGAAGGGCCAGGAGATTTGGAATTTACCTCAGGTTCAGCTGCCGGATTATCCTTCCCGTCATCAACAGGGGAAGGCTCAACCGGAGTTGAGACAGAACCAGGTTGAGCTGCCAGCGGGACTGCCTCCATAACTTCTTCCGAAGCTGGCAAGGTAGGTGACAAGGGAGAAGAGTCTTCAGGAAAGTCCCGAGGTAAGTCTTCTGCAGGACGTCTAGGCGAGGTCCTTCTCTTTCGGCGAGGACGAAGTCCTTCCTCCAAAGAAGCTTCCTCGCGAGACTCTGGAGCTGGACGCGGGGTTTCATCCCGGGGCCTTCGAACTCCCCTGCTCCGTTTGGGAACCTCAGCAGATGAGGCGTATGTCAACGGAGTATCCCCAGAGGCACCCCGATCTATGAGCCTAGGGGGAAACTGAGGAAGGGAATTCAGGTGAGTCTGACGGACATCCCTCTCCTCCTCCCGCTCTCCCCAAATGGTTTTGAACATGGTTGGACCTACAAACAGAAACAAAGAAGTCAATACCGAAGTAAAAAAAAAATGTGTAAAGTATACCCTTGCCGGTTCGACAACCCCGACCCAGAGAACAAGCATCACATTGGTACGAAAAAACACCCCCGGGGTGTATAGTCCAATCTTCGTTTGGCTCCTCCTTCGGGAAGCCTAACTCTTTCTTTCTATCCGATAGACCCGGTCCTATCCCACACCATCTCAGACTCGACTCACTAAGTAAATCAGTAGAGGAATACACCCGGGTCTGTTTCTTTCTATCATCTCCTAAGTCTCGGGTGATTATTTCTAAGAAGGCCTTTTCCGAATGGTTAAGTGTAGAGGGATATTGGATTTGAGGCCATTGAAAATTCTCATTTACATAAGGACGAAACGGAAAACCAATGCGGGATTCTATCATCATCCATCTTTCCTTAAACTCTACTTTGTTAGGAGGAGAATCAAAAAGTAAAACCCTATTCTTACGGGGACGAATAGAAAGGATATTATCTGCCATCCGGAGTGAAGAAAAACATGCTAAGAATATTGTCAGTAAGCTCGAAGCCTAATCGACGACAAAGGCAAATTAAACAGAACATCGTGCGAACTGCGTTCGGATGAACCTGTCCTGGTTGAGCTCGAGCAAAAATTAAAAAATCGGCAAAAGCGGGGTCCATAGGAAGATGGAAACCCAATTCGAAATGAGCTAAGGGGACAGGAATGTGATGAAGGGACATTTTTCCGGCTAAGGGCTGGACAAAGACTCTGTAAATTCTAGGGTCAATACTATACTTACGAGCGAAAGATTCAGATTGTTCCCTAGTTACTCTATTTCTACTTAAGGGAAAGTCAAAAGAGGGAGGACTGGGCAAAGGCGGCTGAAAGGGAACTCCTTCTGGAACTTCACCCCGGCAGCCCTCCTGGCCACTGTGACTTTTGGTCGAACAGGTTGAGGGCTCCCAAAACCTTCCTCCATCAAATCCTCAACTTCCCTATTACCTTCTTTTCGAGCAGCCATATTCTACCTGCGAATGGAAGCCCAATACTTAGAACTCCATGCAAGTACAGGGCTACCCGAAACTAGCAACCTAAAGCCCCACCAGTCTCACAAAAATACAGAACCAATCCCAGAAAAACAGAAATAAACATTTCAAAACCATACAGTATTAAAACCCATCACCGTAAGCAGACAGAACTTACCTTCTTAAGACGATTGAAGCCGAGAAGAAAAACTGAGGAAAGAGTTGAGAATGCTGAAGAACAGAGCAATCTTCAGAGCGTCAAAGCAGAAAGAGTTGCAAGTAAGAGAAAATGAAAATGTGAGGAAGAATGGACCAAGACACTTTGAGAAAAATCCCTGTAATGATTACTCACCAGAATCAAGGCATTGAGAAGGTAAAAAGGCTTTCTGCCGGCTGTCATTCTGACATTTATTACTGGGTATACACGAAAGGTCAGCAAATCAAAAAGACGGCTGATCCACGTCAAAACCCTTAGCTTTTCCAAAACGTCCAAAGTTGTTAAGTGTCGACATAGCGCCGAAGCATCTCTCTTCTGTCCTTCGATACTTCGACGAGGGGCCACTGAGCCGACATAAATTTCCCCCTAAGTAAGATAACCGATTTGGGAGATCAGAAAACCTCTCCGGTGACATAAATACCCCTTTATGGACTCCATAAAGGGGAGACGTTACACCATCATTCCCCCATTTATGCCCCGTTACACCTAAACGGTTAAAACGGTAGAATTATTATTCATAAAAAGTCCATAACGGTCCAGTGCCATAATGGCCCAATCAATGACCAAGCCCATATAAAAAGGAGACCCAAACGGAAGGTAAGGGACAATTACAATTTTCCAGATATCCATTATACACTCTACTGACTTAAGCATCAGAGTTCACGGGGTACAAACTCCCCACTGAACTTATTTTGCAGGTTAATTCAAAGCCAAGTGTGCTATTCCGAAGTACCACACAGGTTCAGCGAAGTACCACATAGAGTCTGCGAAGTATCACATCCCGACGTTTATACTTCGCCAATTCATTTACATAGCTCTCCGAATTCCTAGCACTCTGAAATTACCTTTTTACCCCTTGACAGATTCGTGCAGAATCAATATGTATAACTAAAATATTTTTTAAAAATACTACAGTTATAAATATAATTTTTAAAGTTAATTATTTGAACACTAATGTGACCTTAAATTTTGCATTTTTGTTTATATTCTATTTAACAGGTTCAATTCCAAAAGAGATTGGTAACTTAACTTATCTACAAATATTAGATTTGTCTAACAATAATCTCAGAGGTATAAACAATATCAGGAATTACTATATTAATTATTATAATACAAATTTAAAATTTGTGTTTTTATCTTACTTTTTCCTTTTAATTTAAGATTTTATGTTATAATCTCTCTTAATTTCATAACAATATATATATTTAACTAAAATATTTTTTAAAATACTACGGTTATAAATATAATTTTTAAAGTTAATTATTTGAACACTAATATGACCTTAAATGTTTCATTTTTGTTTATATTCTATTTAACAGGTTCAATTCCAAAAGATATCGATAGTTTAACTAATCTACAAGAATTATATTTGTGTAGCAATAATCTCAGAGGTATAAACAATATCAAGAATTAATATGTTAATTACTATAATACAAATTTTCATTTAAAATTTGTGTTTTTATCTTATTTTTTCCTTTTAATTTAAGATTTTATGTTATAATCTTTCTTAATTTCGTAACAATATATATATATATTTAACTAAATATTTTTTAAAATACTATCATTATAAATATTTTTAAAGTTAATTATTTGAACACTACTGTACCCTTAACTTTTACATTTTTGTATGTATTTTATTTAAAATGTTCAATTCCAAAAGAGATGATAAATTTAGCTACACTAAAAAGGTTAATTTTGTTTAACAATAATCTCATAGGTATGAATAATATTAAGAATTGCTATATTATTACATTTTATTTCATTCTATTTATTATCAGGTAAGTGCCACAAGAACTCATTATGTTTCATTCTATTTTTTAGGTCTTATTCCAATGTCAATTGGCGATATAATATCTTTAAAGAATTAAATTTATCCTACAACAATCTCTCTGGTTTAATTCCTGATTCAATTAAAAAACTTTCAAACTTGAGAAAATTGAATGTAACACACAATAAGCTATCTGGTCAATTTTTCAAACTGTATCCTATGTAAGTCTGATAGGTTAGAAAAATATAAACTTTTGTATATTTCAATGATCTACGAAGATTTCTAATATATGATATTATATATTTAATTAAGTTGTATTTTTTTCTTATTTATCTATAAAAGTAAGATTTTGAGGGATTTATTTTATAATATTCACTAATTTATTTTTAGTAAATTTATTTAATTAAGAACAAATTTGGCCTTAAAAAGCAGCCAAAAATCAAATATTATTATTTTGAAAAACCAAACTAATCAATTATTATCTATATTTTTATTCATTTCTTGCATGATTTTAAAGGCTTAGCTAAATTTGGAGATCTTCATTCCGTTATTTTTTTTTATTTTATTTTTAAAAATCTTTGTATTTTATAAAAATGAAATTTGTAAATTTTTATATTATAATTTATAATAAAATTGAAAGAATTATAAATGTTATATAAGATCTCACTGGTGTAATCTATAAAAAATTTTAATTATTCAAAACATTAATTTGAGATTTTTTTTTTTTTTTATTTTTCATCTTTTTTTTATTCTCTTTTCTTGAATGATTTTTATACCACTTTGTTCTTATTTTGAAATTTCAACCATTATTTATTTTGATTAGTACGATTCAGGGAAAAATATTTATTGATCTCATCAATAATTATTTTGATTTTAATCTTCAAAACAATTTAAACAAAGTTTTAGTCGATGGTATATTAGGAAGGAAGAAATATTACTTATACAATATAATAGAAAGAAATAAAGAAATTATGGATCAATATTACATGAAATGAAATGCATGAGATTCATATTTTGAGAGCAACAACGTAAATAAGATTATTATTGTGTTGAGACGAATTTAGGAAGAATAGGAAGAGTAAAAAGGCTCCAACTTTGATGGATTTGTTCAGCTTTTGATTTCTCACCGGCAGCTCCCATTGCTACAATTAATGGTAGAAATGTTCAGGCCATGGGTGCGCAGTTTTTGCATTTGGTGCCTTCTTTTCATACTGCATCACATTCTCGTACCTATTTTTTAAATTATAAATAACTCTTTTTTGAGAATATGTTTAAAGGGTCTGAAGAAAGTGATTTAAAAAATCTTTAATCCGACAACATTATTACCAAAAGGGTTATCAATAATCATAAGAAAAAGAAAAAGAAAACATAAATGTATGGATGTGTGTACCTTTCACGAAGAAGTGAATCTTTTAGCCAAGAATCAAATTGCTTAGCCCAAGGAGCACTGAATGAGTGTGGCGAAGAGAGCTTAAGTTATGAGTGGTAGCTACAGATCCAATGATGAGAACACCTTCATTTTAAGTGGTGCTAATGCTCTCCCCATATTATAATGGTAGTTCCATCCCGGTTGACTGAATAGAGAGTTAGCAGATAGGGATATTAGCTTCTGGATACATTAGAAGTAATGGAACCCATGCTCCATGATCCAATCCACGTTCCTTATCTTCATGTACATTCAAACCACTGCTATTCAGCACTTCCTTCACCCTTGATCCCAATTCTGGACCTCCAGGTGCACTATACTTTAGCTGAAATTCAGTCTCTCACAATATTTGTATATGTCTTAGACTAGTAGAACAAAACTTCCTCTTAGGAATTGATGCAGCCTGATTCTAATTGCTCTGATTCCCTTTCTGTTGTTCCTCCTCTCTCCTGGGATCCTTCTTTCTTGAAGGTCTTTGTTGTTCTCTAATTTTTCTCTTTCTTGGCAATGTTGTGTTCTTATTGGTGGTGCCTTCTTGCGTCCTTGTGTGCGTGTGTGATCCCCCTCTCTGACCTTCTCTTAGAGAGGTATTTATCTACGATTATCTACAATATCTTGGAGGGCATTCGGGAACATTATCATTTGCCCGGATGCCAATCAGCGAATTCACACTCCTCCGGTGAATTGTGTGACCACCTACGTAGCGCACCTGCGGGCAGAATTGCAGTTTCCATTACACCCGCTGTTTGTGGATATTTGTAAATATTATAAAATACAGTTGGGACAGTTGATGCCGAATGTCATCCGGACCACAGTAGGGTTTTTAATGGCCTGCAAGGCATTCGGGTGTGAGTGTCAATTAGAATTAAGGCGGAGGTTGTGCTATTTGAGCTAAAAGTGTACAACACCAGAGGGTCGGGGGCTTTTTTTATATTGCCAGAAGGAGTACACGGCCAGTCATCCTGGGTCCTTCCAGCATTCATTCTTGGAAGAATGAATTCTTCTATGTCAAGCATCATAGTTTTGGCAGCAACGACCTCTTGCTGCCCTGGAATAACAGAAAAAGCTTGAGTAATGATGTGTCGGATGGTTATGGGAGGGATTATCAGGATGCAGAGATATTGTCGAAATACCAGTTTGAGTTGTCTGTGGGGGAGGATTGGTCGAAAACCCTGATGAGGCATGCGGGGTTGGAGTGCGATTCCAGATTGGACATTCGGAAACTATGTGGGTGCTTATGAAGGGGTTGATGGGGGGGGGGGGGGGGGGGGGGGGAGGGGTTCTTTATGTATATTGCGTGTTTGTTAATTATGTATTCTGCTAAGTGTGTTTGTCGAAGCTGATGCCTTGTTTGTTTATGTGCAGGAAAAAACTTAGTGATGGAGATGGTTCAAAACAATCTGGATAAACGTAAAAGGAAGCCTACTGGTAAACTAAAAATTCTTTCAGTTATGCTTGACAAAGGGAGCTTTAGTTTTATAACCGGAACTCATAGGTACTATTGTCCAGGGATGTTTCGGGATACGGAGAAGAAGGATGGGGGGGGGGTGCGAAGAAGATGGATAGGGAGGAGAGTGTGGCTATCGAGGCTAGGAAGAAAAAGGAAACAGTGGCCCCAGTAGTAACGAAGGATTTGGGGAAGGGGAAGGGGAAGGGGAAGGAGGTGGTGGGGGAGGGTTCGGTGGATACGCCTCCTCCTTTGAAACCATTGAGGAGGGGTCCGGTGAAGGTTGGGGGAAGAAGGAGGCTAGGATGGGGAGGTATGTTCCCCCTTGGGATATTCCTACAAACCTGGCGGAGGGGGGTCCGGGGGTGGCAATGATGTTTTTTCAACATTGCTTCCCCCCGGGTTTGAAGGAAACAGTGGAGAAGGTGCCGACGGAAGTGCTGATCGGGCAGATGTATCAGCAAAAATTTGAGGTAAGGGTGGGGGGTGGTTAGAAATTGGGGAATGTAGATAATAATTATTTATGGAACTAACTTGTATTTTGTTTGTTATGTTAATTTTGATAGGCCTTGCTTTAGGAGGTCGAGCTCCTTGGTCGCCTTCGCTTGACTCATTATAATTATGAGAGTATAGAGGCGGAGAAGGACTTGGCCTGGAAGGCCAGAGACGAAGCGGCAACGGAGAAGGAGGCTGCCGAAAGCGAGGTGGAGGAGTGGAAGAGGAGGGTTCGGGAGCAGGGGGAGGAACTGGAGGGGGTGCTGCAAGAACTAATGCGGGAGAGGCTGAAGGTGGGGGAGTTAGAGCCGGCGAGGAGGAAATGGGAGGAAGAAGCGGTGAGGTTGTGGGACCACTATGAAACTCTCGAAGGGCTGATTAACGCAGCAACAGAAAAAGCAGTCGTGACATCGTTCTTCAAGGATGAACGATGTTACCGGCTATTTTCTCGAGTAGCGGCTCCCATTGCTGGTGATACCTTGGCCGTGCTGAGGAATCACATGCAGCAAACTGATCCATCTTTCTAGTTGCTAGAGCAGTTATGGGCTTTAGCGATGAGGTCGGAAGGGAATGTGTACCCTTGGGAAGGGGGTCCATTCAATTTCGACGAGCTAATTGCCGAAACTGGTCAGGGGCAGGAAGAATCGGGGGAGGGGTGGAGGAAGGGGAAGCGGCTCCAGGGGAAGGGGTGGTGGTTTGGGAGGAGGGGGAAAGTAATGTAATGGGGGGGGGAGCCAAAAAATATATGATGTATATATATTTTGTAAAACCCATTGGATTAATACAATGTACCTTTTGTTGTTTTTAGTTTCAGTTGAGTTAATCTTCTTTATATATGTTTATGGCTTGTGGATGGGGTAGGGGTGTTATGGTATGACATGGGTGACTGCTATGTTAAAATAAAGAAAATGTGTGTTATTATTAATGAAATAATTTAAGTTTTGAAAAAAACAGATTTGTTGTACGTATTGGGGGGAATGTTTAATAAGTAAAAGTAAAAAAAATAAAATGAAAAAAACAAAGTGTT
>JAPHNG010000502.1:0-120659 GCA_027405835.1 Asclepias syriaca
GTTTTTCTTTGTCGTTTTGAGCCATGACGATGAAGGTTTATGCCCTTGGTTGTTCGTTTTCTGGGTTGTTTATGTATGTGGGGGGTTTTAGGATTGGTGTAGAATTTGGACAGTTTTGGGTTGCTTTCTTTTTTTGGGCTGTTATGGTTGAGGGCTGGTTTGGATACAGTCATGGGTTATTTCTGGGTAATCTTTTGAATGATGTTTTGAACTCTTTGAATTTCTTCTTGCAGTTGAACAATGGCTGACCAATACGGGAACGTTGCTGGAGATGAAGTCTCTAAGCTAATGGCTGAGGGTTTTGGGGACCCTCAGCCTGCCTGCGAAGTGCCGTGCACGGCGACTGAAGAGGACCCCGCTGCTACTTCTTCTGGGCCCGTGGTGTTGGGGCCATTAGGTACGGACTTTTGTTTTTACCGAAGTAAGGTAGCCCGTGACCAACTTAAGTCTATTTTCCGCAAGTATAGTATAGATAGGAATGTGTATAGGCTAGGTTTGCCCTTCGAGCTAGGTAGGATGTCTACTCGCAATATCCCTATCCCTTTAGCTCACTTCGAGGCAGGACTTAGGTTACCCATGGACCCCGCATTTGTAGATTTCCTTGTATTTGCCAGCATACAGCCCGTGCAACTCCACCCAAACGCTGTTCGTACCCTTTTTTCTTTGATTTGCCTGGGTCGCCGTCTAGGCTTTGAGCTTTCCATGAACATCTTGGGGATGTTCTTTTCCGCACTTCGCATGTCCGATAACACCCTCTCACTTCGGCACCGTAGGAATAGAGTCCAGCTTTTTGATTCCCCTCCCAACAAGGTGGATTTCAGGAGTAGGTGGGTGATAGTGGAGTCTAAGGTAGGCTTCCCGTTTCAACCCTGTGTTAATGAAGGTAGGCCATTGCCCCCTATCCATCCTTCTTCCTTGGACCCTTCTGAGAAGTCATTCTTTGACCTCGTTACTCGGGACTTAGGGGGAAGCCAGCATAGTCAGTCCCGAGTATACTCTTCGAAAGACTTGTTGAGTGACCAGAGTCTAGAATGGTGCGGTATAGGGGCGGGGTTGGAGTCTAGGAAGAGGGAGCTAGGCTTTAGACCCGAGGTGCCTAACGCCGAATGGACCCTACACCCCGGGGGACTCTTCTTTGTCGAATGTGACTTGTGCCCTCCGTCTACGTTACCAGGTTGTCAACCAAGCCGGGGTAACTTTTACTTTGTTGTTTTACTTTACTTCGCGCACTGTTGGGATGCTAACTCTTTTTGTTTGTTTTTTTAGAGCCCGCTACATTCAAGGCGGCTTGGAGGGAGCGCGAAAGGGGAAGAAGTGTGCGCCAATCACACTTGGACTCCCTTCCCCGCTTCCCACCTCGGTTGATTGACCGGGGTGCTGCTGGAGACACGGTGTTATCATACCAGTCTTCAGCTGGCCAAGCTTCACGTCGGGGTGGGACCCCCCGACGCCCAAGGGAGGAGAGATCACGGGCGAAGCCCGTCAGGTCGGCCCCTGCTGGATCTCGGCCGCCCCTTGTCCGTAATCCCTTGGAAGCCATGGAGATAGTCGATGAGGAGCAGCTCAGACCTCACCAACGTCAACGGACTTTATCCCCAGTCCGCTCGATGGAGATTATCCCAAGTCCTCCCGCCCCCGAAGTCATACCTGTTGCTACTTCGCCAACGGAGGTGCGGGAGGAGATGTCGTCTACTCCGCCATCTGAAGGTGGGGAGGCTGAAGGGGACCTCGGCCTGTCATGGCTAAGACCGGGGTTTGTGATGCCTGAGGAGGAGGGAGATCTGCGGGAGTTAGCTGCTGAGATCACCCGCAGGACTCCTCCCCTCAATAACCTGCGCTTCACAAATCGATATGCGGCGGCATTCGTCGGGGGGGGGGGGGGGGGGGGGGGGGGGGGGGGGGGCTATCCTGGACCGAGCTGTTGATGTGGAGTCCCTGTCTGGCATGGGTGAGCTGAGTGTCGACGAGGCAACCAACAGAGCCGGTGCCCTCTTAGCCCGGGTAAGGGACTTAGCATTTTCCATCTCTTTCTCTCTTCTTTTCTTTTTTTTAACTCTTCCTTTTCTTCGCAGGTTACTGCTTTCCTTCTCTACATCTTCCGCTCCCACTCTTCGGTGGAGGAGGAAAGGGCAGCTGACGCAGAGTGGCGGGCGACGAATGAGCCACGTCTGGTCGCCCTGGAATCCGAGGTGAGGGACCAGGCTGCTCGTTTGGAGCTCGCGGAGTCAGAGAAGCTGCAGCTCACCAGCGAAGTTACTGACTGGAAGGAGCGGATGTTGAAGGCTGAGGAAGAGATAGCGGAGTTGCGGGCCGCAAATGTTCAGTTGAACACAGCTCGGGATGAAGCGGTTGCGAGCAAGATTTCTGTCCAAGAAGAGATCAAGTATTGTAAGTCGGCAAGCTTCAGAAAAAATATTATTGATGACTTTAAGAGCTCAGCCGAATATCATGCGGAGATTGGGTGCGAGGCTGGCTCTTTCTTGGACAAGGGCTATGTTCACATCATTCAGCAACTCCACCCTCACTTCGAAGACAAAGGTGTCCTGGTGCGAGCCTACCAAGCGAACTTCGACAACGAGGTCTGCAGACAAGGGGCAGACTTCGTGCCTTTCACTGACGAAGAGCTGGAGGCACTCCGGGAACGCGATGAGAAGAGAGGGAAGCCACACTGGGAAGCTCCTCAACCTTCTGCTCCAACCTTCTGGGAGATGCTGGACGGCTCTGGTTCAGCTTAGCCTTTCTCCTTTTTGTAGATAACATTATCTTTTGTAAACAATATTGTATCTTTTTGATGAATAGAAACTCCATTTTGTTTGATGCTGCCTCCCAAAAAATATTCTAAGTTGTAACTTAATGTGTAGAATATTTTAAGTCGTATCTCCATACTTTGGGCTAATCATCGTTTTCAAAAAGTTGCAAGTCTTAACTTCGTAGTCTTAACTTCCAAAAAATACGGCGACTTTAGAATTTCTTCCTGGTACTTCGCTTAACTCACTCATAGTCTTCACTTAGGATAATTTCATAGTTTCCCGAGGCGTAGCCCGGTACTTCGCCAGGCTTAAGCGTAATTTACTTATGGTAGTTCAAAATCTTCCCGAGCCGTGGCCCAGTACTTAAATTAATTCAACCACAATTTCAGTTATGGTAAGATAACAAACTTCCCGAGCCGTAGCCCGGTACTTATATTAATTTAGAAATCTTCCCTAGCCGTAGCCCAATACTTATGGTAACTTCAACAAACTTCCCGAGCCGTAGTCTGGTACTTATATTAATTCAACCACAGTTTTCACTTATGGTAATTTTAACAATCTTCCTGAGCCGTAGCCCGGTACTTACATTAATTTAGAGATCTTCCCTAGCCGTAGCCCAGTACTTATGAAATTCAAAAATCTTCCCGAGCCGTAGCTCGGTATTTTATTTCAACATTGTGATAAAAAGAAATAAAAGAAATCTTCCCAAGACTGACTTGGTACTGAAGTAAGAACACGTCACGGGTGTCATGCGTAATATTTCTTCAAATGATTGGAGGACGCCGTCTTTGTTCATAAGGCAGTACGTGTCAGGCCTTACTTCGCTTTTGACGAGGTACAGACCTTCCCAATTTGGGGTTAACTTGTTTGCCTGGATGTGTCTCGCCGTACCTTCAATCTTCCGAAGTACCCAGTCTCCGATCCTGATTGGCCTTTCAGATACTTTTTTATCGTGAGTCCATTTCATTCTCTCCTTGAAGGATTGGGATTTCAGGCGGCTTGCGATTCGCCGCTCCTCTAGTAAGTCGAGATCCATACTTCTCGCTCTTTCGTTGTTAGCTTGGGCGTACATCACGACTCTTGCCGTTGGCACGGCCACTTCGGCTAGTGCGACGGCCTTCGAGCCGTATACTAATGCAAACGCGGTCTTGCCAGTGGGGCCCCTAATCGAGGTGCGGACCGTCCATAGGGTGGGGTGTAATTCATCAGCCCATTATTGGATATCTCCTCTAGGTTCCTTCGTAAGGGCCGTAATACTAGCTTATTTGCGGCCTCTGCCTGGCCATTACCCTGTGGATGTGCGACTGAGGACTTCCAATGTTTGATGTGTAGCCGATGGCATTCCGAAGTGAACTTAGCTGAGAATTGAACCCTACGGCCAGTCACCACCGCCCTGGGAACTCCGAAGCGGCATAAAACTTTCTCATGGAGGAATTTCATGACGTTTTCCTCTGTGGGATGCCTCAAGGCCTTAGCCTCGATCCATTTAGAAAAGTAATCCACTGCAACCACTAGGTACTCGTACCCATTCCGCGTTTTTGGAAATTTTCTCATTAGATCTATACCCCACATGTCGAACGGCTATGCTGCTACGACCGAAGTTTGTTCTATGGATGGTAACTGTGGTATATTTCTGAAAATTTGGCAGGTATTACAATTTTTAACATATCGTCTAGCGTCATCCCGTAATGTTGGCCAGTAGTATCCTTGAGTGATTATCCTCTCTGCCAGGGCTTGGGCCCCAGGGTGTCCTCCACATACCCGCTCGTGCCTCTAGGCGAGCAAGTCACCAGCTTGGGATGGCGGGATGCAACGGAGTAGAGGTTTGGAGAAAGATCATCGGTATAAGATATTATCATAGAGAGCGTACCTAGCGGACTGCCGCTTTATTTGCCGCGCATGGGTTGCGTCGTTTGGTAGCGTTCCCTATTGGATAAAACTTGTTATCTCGTCCACCCAATCTTCCGACGCGCGGTGTATGGGCAAGACTAAACGTGTCTCAGTGGAGCTCATCCTCGTTCCTATCGGGACCCCCTCCTCGTTGGGGGTTTCACCCGAGGCTATTTTTGCCAAACGGTCTGCTGTTTTGTTATCATTCCGGCTGACCAGGGATAAGTTAAAAGAACTGAACTTGTCCCCCCATTGTCTAGCTTTTTCAGCATAAAGCTGGAGATTCTCCGAGTGTACAACGTATGTGCCTTGTACTTGGTTTACGACGAGCTGTGAGTCACTGAAAATCTTGAGGGCTGTAATGTTCGCAGCATGGGCCCATTCCATCCCCAAGAGCAGTGCTTCGTACTCCGCCTGATTGTTTGATAAATTAGCGTCAAGTTTAGCGGCTCGCACCTCGGTGTGCTGTTTATTCGGGGAGATCAAGATTATGCCGACGCCTACCCCGCTGGCGTTGACCGCCCCATCCACCCATATCTCCCAAGGGTCCCTCGTCTGCTGACCTTGTTTTTCCTCTGTGAATGATCCTTCCGCAAGGAAGTCGGCCAGGGCTTGGGCCTTGATGGCGGTGTGAGGTCTAAAAGTGATGTCCTGCCCACACAACTGTAAAAGTGATGTCCTGCCCACACAACTTCTCGATTGATCTAATTTATGAAAAACCTGCCTTAGCGGAGCATCGGTATAAATGATGATTAGATGGGATTCGAAGTAGGGTCTCAGCTTCCGAGATGATATTACCAGAGCGTACGCCAATTTTTCTATGTTGGAGTATCGGGATTCGGCGCCGTTCAGGGCTTTACTCACAAAGTAAGCGGGGTATTGTTTCAATCCCTCCTCTTTTATTAGTACCGAGGCTATCACGGAATCTGAAAATGAGAGGTACAAGAATAGTGTCTCTCCCGTGTTCGGCGACCGCAGTAGAGGTAATTGAGACATGTGGACCTTAAGGTCTTTCCACGCTTTGCTGCACTCCGAAGTCCATTTAAAACCGCTCTTTGAGCTCTTCAAGGTTTTGAAAAACGGCAAACACCTTTCTGCTGACTTTGAAACAAAGCGGCCGAGGGCGGCGATGCATCCATTTAAGCGTTGGACATCCTTTACACATTGCGGCTCGGTAAGTCGTCCTACCGCTGCCAACTTTTCTGGGGTTGCTTCGATCCCCCGCTTGGATGTCATGAACCCAAGGAATTTCCCGGACTTAACCCCGAATGCACACTTCATAGGATTCAGCTTATGGTTGTACTCGGCCAAGTTGGAGAAAGTCTCCTCCAGGTCATCCAGGTGTGATGCCCCACGGTTTGTTTTGACCACCATATCGTCTAAGTAAGCTTCCACGTTCCTTCCTATTTGCCGTCGAAGGATGTGGTTCATCATCCGTTGATATGTGGCCCCTGCATTCTTAAGACCAAACGGCATAACGTTGTAGCAGTATATGGCTCCCGCAGCTCGGAATGAACTATGGAGTTGGTCACTCGGCTTCATTTTGATCTGGTGGTACCCTGAGAAAGTGTCCATGAAGCTCAAAAGTTCGTACCCCGAAGTGGAGTCGACGAGAGCATCAATCCGAGGTAACAGATAGCAATCTTTGGGATATGCTTTGTTGAGATCGGTGTAATCGACACACATCCTCCACTTCCCGTTGGCTTTCTTAACCATTACCACGTTTTCCAGCCATGTGGGGTACTTGACTTCGCGGATGAAGCCCGCTTTGAGTAGCTTCTCTACTTCTTCTTTCATGCCTTGCATTTTGTCTTCCCCGAACTGTCTGGGTTTCTGTCTTACCAGCGGGCATTTGACATTTATGCTGAGTGCGTGTTATGCCACCGATGCGTCAATGACGGGCATGCCCTCTGTACACCAGGCGAAGCTATCCTGGTGGTTTTTAAGGAAGTCGATGATATCTCAGTGGAGGGTATTGGGTATTTCCCTGTCGACTTTGACGGACTGTTGAGGATACTTCGGGTTGATGATTTCTTCATCGAACTCTCGAGTCCCAGATGCTTCTATGACCAGGTCGTAGATTTGTTTCTCGAGGATTTTCTGTATCCTTTGGTCGTTGTGGACGACTACCGAGTTGATTGTTTTGGTGTCGTCTAACCCCTCCCTTTTCCTCTTGATTTTCATGATCTGCCCCAAAAGGCTTCGAGGGCTACTTCTAACGAAGCCCACACCTTCGGGAGTGTTGAACTTCACTTGTTGGTGAGAGGTGGAGATCATGAGGTTGAATGCTGCATGAAAGGGTGTACCCAGTATCGCATTGTATGATTTATGCAGTTCCGATTGGTATGCTAAAAGATAGGCTTTATTTACCTATGTCGATTATGAGTAATTAAGGACCGAGTCTTACTAACTGTCAGTTAGCATTCAATTATTGTTACTTAATCAACCAGAACCTAAGGCAGAGTACCTATCGTGTAGCTAGTCTGTTGGAAAGTATCTACGATTTTATTAAGTTAAATATCGTACTCCTAGGGAAGTGGCAATGACTTAGTAGTAACTAGCCTTTTATCCTAACTCCTATCTTATGATCCACTTATGCAATCTTCATCAAATACTTTGATGAGAGGGTGATTCATTCTCCACTAGGTTTAAGTCTAATTAATCCTAGAAGTGTTTTATAGATGAGTCCTGATTCTATGTTATACTGTTCTTATATGTTGATTGACCTATATTCGAGTATTTTAGACATGTCTTGGCCTAGATTGCAACTATGTTCTGTGTCTAAAGGCGTACCACATCCGAGGTTTCTAATAAACCGCCCTACCTTAATGACGGCCCTACTTACGGTTCGGGATGAAGGCATCCATGAAAGCCCTATGTCACTTCGGGGATCATACCGCTTGCCCTAGCCGCCGGCATAATCGGACTCGGCTAGACTTACCTAGACTACTCTGACAAACATGGTGTTTGATGTGCACAAATCATATACCCTTTTAAGCATGTTTTTAGACATAAATTAGGGCAATAATTGAATGTATTTGATCTTAATTGAATCAAATTGACATAAAATTGCTTAAATTTCGATTTTGGAAGTTTCAGGAGCAAATTGGACGAAAACAGCAAATTTTGGGGTAAAAATGCAATTTTTGGAAATGTTGACTTGGTCAACGGTCCGAGACGGGCGTCCCGACCCAGTCAAACCACCAGGACGGGCGTCCCAATCCTGGACGGGCGTCCCGAAGCACCAGAATTTGTCCCACATCGAAGTTTTTGGAATTTTTCACTCCAGAAAGCTGCTATAAATACCCCAGGCCTCCAGGAGTTGAAATCATCCCTCTCCACTCGATCTGAGTCATTAAGTGGTTTCCAGTGTACAGTTTTCCAGTACACAACTCACTCAGAGACTCGGATCTCAGTTTTCTTTCTTATTAGTGTTTGTTTTTAGTTTCTGAGAAATAGTCTCAGATCTTAGGTTTCTATAGATAGGTTCGTTTTTGGTATTCATAGAATACCCGGGGTTTCGTTAGGAGACCCTAAGAGAGCTCTAGGCGTTCGAAGAGTCAGTCCACAGGGCTAGGCTTAAGCCCAGGATGTAAGGTAAAGTCTAGCTACTAGGCTGAGGAAGCGTCCTCCGAAGGTTCTGGCGAGCAGAGTCAGAGCGAGCAATACGACGTATACAGCAGTACGCTCTGTAGGCGAGACTAAGTAAAGGGTGATTTCTTTATGGCATCAGTCCCCATACCCCTCTCTTATATGTTTTATTGCTTTGTCCTAAACATCAATTATGAATATCAGATTATGATTTTATGAATAGTTGTTTTGTATGTTGAAGTTATTATGTTTTTCCGGAAATAGCCACATGCTAAATATTCATTATGTCTGCATGTCTAATGTAAGTCTCTTTTAAACTAAAACTAGGGTTATAGACAATTCCTAACCACGGTCTATTCATAACCTGTTTAGTTTAACAGGCATCAATTAGTATTGGTGTCTGCCATACTAGATAAAATAACCAACGGAACACCCTGTTTGTTAGAGTAGTCTAGGTAGGCTGAGTAGAGAGTTATGCCGGCGGTTTTGCGACGAGCAGCATGACCCCGAAGTGACATAGGGTACCGTTCATTGCTGACTTTAGTCCGGGCCGTGAGTAGGTCCGTTTACCTTAACGATGGGGCGGTAGTGTAGAGACCTCAGATGTGGTATACCTTTAGACACAGAACATAGTTGCATTCCAGGCTAAGATGCATCTAAAATACTCGAAGACAGGTCAATCAACATATAGGGACAGTATAGCATAGAATCAGAACTCATCTTTAAAACACTTTTAGGATTAATTAGACTTGAACCTAGTGGAGAATGGATCACCCTCTCATCAAAGATATTGATGAAGATTGCATAACTGGATCATAAGATAAGAGTTAGGATAAGAGGCTAGTTACTACTAAGCCGTTGCCACTTCCCTGGGAGTACGATATTTATTTAATAAAATCGTAGATACTTTCCAATAGACTAGCTACACGATAGGTACTCTGCCTTAGATTCTGGCTGATTAAGTGACACCATAAGACTAAACGTGACAATTAGTCAATCACAGTCCTTAATTAATCATAATCGACATAGGGTAAAATAACACCTATTTAGCACATCGGTCGGAAACGCATCAGATTTTTGGCGCTGTTGCCGGGGAAATATCATAATGAATTTAGGATTCCTGATCAAAATTCTAGATACTTATGATAGGTAACGGTAGTAACCTAGACTTTAGACCCAACACTTATGTTATACCAGTTAGACAATCAATTTCCTAAATATAGGATTATCATAACTAATTAATTTTAGATGTTATCTGGAATTAAGACACTTAGGATAATCAAATTTTAGAAAATTATTCTAAAACCATATTAAGGAAATTTACCTGCTTTCAACATAAAACGAAAAAAAAAATGTTAAAAATTTAAAATCCCAAAAAGAATGTATCTTTCTTGCACAACGGTGAGTCGTTCCTTTTTCCCTATCTCTTGTTTTTTTTGTTGTTTTCTTAGTTGCTCTTTTTCGTGTTTTTCGTCTATTATTTAATTTCGAATAAAAATGGAAATGAGGATAAAATATGTTTTCTTCTGAGTTGTAAAATTTTGGCTTAGATTTTTATTGGGAAGAAACTCCATTTTAGAATTTTCTTAGTCATACCGGCTTTAATAGGATGAGTTATGAAATAGTTTTTCCTTAATAGCCAGACCTTTGAATGTTCGATTGAAAAAAGGATGTTCCTTTTGTTTTGTTGATAATTGCATGAGATGTTTTTTAAAACCAAAAGGAATTATTACACCCATTATGACATCACCTGATTGAAATCTACTTTTTGAATAAATATGTGATGTAATGATGTAGTAAGAATTGTTTTAGGACAGAAACATGATAAGAAAGTTCATGTATGATAAATCCTGATCTTATCTAGTCTTGTCTAAAACAATAGGTTACACTGATCACTCTGAGATATCTGTGTTCAATAAAACTGATACTGAACCATAATTAATTAAGTGAGGTTTTATTGTTACATGAGTTTGATATAGAATGAAGAGGTAAGAAAAAGGGTTAAGAATCTAGAGAGCAAACCTTTGGTCTAGATTAGGAAACCCTGAGTTAGAGGCTATTGACTAGACAGTAGTATCTGATATATTTCTGAATGAGGATCTATTTTCATTGTTTGCTATGAGTAATGATTCTCCTCCGTGGTTTATTGATATTACTAATTATCTAGCTGCTAATTATTCCCAAGTGATATGACTTATCAGCAAAAGGAGAAATTCTTTGCTGATTAGAAATATTACTACTGGGTAGATCTCTCTTCTATTTCAAATCTTTGCAGATCAGTTGATAAAAAATGTATCTCGAAAGGCGAAGGCCACATGATTCTGAAGCATTGCAAGAATCTATGGGAGACCAATTAACTGCTATCAACACTGTCCGGAAAGTGTTGGAAGTAGAATATTATTGACCCACCATATTCAAGGATTTTTGTATCTCTGATACAGTCTTGCGATGCTTGCCAAATAACAGATTCTAGTTGTTTTCCAGATTCAGAGTGCCAATGTTTTAGGAAGAAATATTCAGCCTGTGTATCAAATCTGTGAAGTCTGCTAAGTACCACACTTTAGCAGGGATTGCTATGGGAATGACTGACCATTCCAAAAGAGGTAGGAGTAGGTTACTGCAGAATGCTGCTCCAATGGGAAATGCATACAATTCCAACTAGAGGAATCATACGGGATTTAGCTGAGGAGTAATTCGGAAGCTGGAAACTTTCAGAAGACACCACCACAGCAAAAACCCCTACCAGCAGAATCAATAGATGAGATACTAACAACAACTAAAGCCAGACCAATGCAAGCAAGTGATCTACCAAGAGGTAACGAAGGGTCGAAGGATATAGAGGAATTTGGCATTGTATCAGGAGCATAGCAATGGAGGAGCTTGCATCCCCTGCATACCAATCAGCTGTGAGAAACTTCCCCAAGGAAGTCTCAAATACTTGGGCCCAGATCTACACAATTGGAGCCCCCTACCACCACAGCTTCGCCAAAACTTCAGGTATCTTCCATTCGAGACTTGCATGCAATACCTTTACTAACATTGGCAGGAAGGCACACAAATCCCAAGAAATCTCATTCCTAGACACGTTCCTCCTGGACACGTTGCTATGATTGTGAGAAATCTTACAAATGATTCGAGGAAGCTGTCCGTGGGGCTCGAGCCATTCATCAAATGAATAGGCCACTACCTGTAGTTCGACAATGAAGAATCGAAGCTGACATCATCCGTTACAGTATCTAGTGCTTACAGAGTCAAGAATGCCTCATCAATATCACATGGCTAAGGTGAAGAGCCAATTGACAAATCAGAGAAGACCCTTCTACTCGCGACATGAAGGGAGTTTTTCTAACCCTCATCTTCCTTTTTCATTTCGTGTTTTGTTATTTGTTATTTACTTCGTTACTTCATTTTCCTTCTTACCCTTAGTCAGTCAAATAAGTGTGGGGTAAGAGTTTTCTATTTTGTTTTCATTTCTTCTTGTTTGCAAATAAGTGTGGGGTAGTTTAGCTATGCATGAACACTGAGGACAGTGTCAGACTTAAGTGTGGGGTAGCAGTGCACGGTGCACTGTAGTAGTTGGCAAAAGTTTGCATGATTTTGCTTGTTTTCCCCGTATTTTCACACCCTTCCAAAAAAAAATTTCAAAATTTTTCATTCTTTCAGACTTCAAAATGCAGTATGATTGGTTAAACGTTGCTTATGTCCATGATATGTAGGTAGAATGTTATGGTTAGTAGGAGACAATGTGATGACTATTTTGAACTTATTGATTAGGAATATGGGAATTCCTGATTAATGAGCACAACTTAGTCTGGATTAGAGACCTCAGCCAATTACCTTTTCAAAACTTAACTAGATAAGATTAGACCAGTTGAGGATGTATTGACAATTAGAATGACTAGATGAGACTCTGAGCTAAAAGTGAAAAGAAACAAAAGAGAGTAAATTAAATAAGGGTAGTTTGCCAGCGGCCTTCGCTACTCGAGCACCACTCCTTCGGGGAACTTAAAGCCTGATGCCCTAAGGTCGTGTAGATCTGGGAGTCATCGGAGTGGGACTCGCTACATGGGTAGTTGAAGTTGACGTGTTCTAAGCAGACTCAAAATACCCTGAAAGATCTATAAAAGAAAAAATCAATGAAATGCTAAATAATTAAAAATCTGATCACCAAGGCTCAGAACTCAGAAAGTTGTCTATTGTTAGTATGTCTAGCGACGGGTTGAAATATTATCTGGTAGTAGTTAAGACGAGAGTTTATTGTGTTGACTATCTGGTCTAGGCTAGTACACACACTACACATCAGGAAGACCTTGTGACTGAGAAAAAGTTCAACCTAGTTGTTAAGTTGTTTCCTGCTTGATTGTAACAATCTGCTAGAGACATTTGAGACCTTGTCATAGCAACCTAACTAGTCAGACCTGTGTTAAGAATTGTTTGAATAACTTTTGGAGTAAAAACATGACTAGAAAATTTAAGTGACTGCACATATGATTTAAAATCACTAACTTTAGGTAGACTTTGCTTGAGGACAAGCAAAAAGCTAAGTGTGGGGTTATTTGATGTGCACAAATCATATACCCTTTTTAGCATGTTTTAGACATAAATTAGGGCAATAATTGAATGTATTTGATCTTAATTGAATCAAATTGACATAAAATTGCTTAAATTTCGATTTTGGAAGTTTCAGGAGCAAATTGGACGAAAACAGCAAATTTTGGGGTAAAAATGCAATTTTTGGAAATGTTGACTTGGTCAACGGTCCGGGACGGGCGTCCCGACCCAGTCAAACCACCAGGACGGGCGTTCCAATCCTGGACGGGCGTCCCGAAGCACCAGAATTTGTCCCACATCGAATTTTTTGGAATTTTTCACTCCAGAAAGCTGCTATAAATACCCCAGGCCTCCAGGAGTTGAAATCATCCCTCTCCACTCGATCTGAGTCATTAAGTGGTTTCCAGTGTACAGTTTTCCAGTACACAACTCACTCAGAGACTCGGATCTCAGTTTTCTTTCTTATTAGTGTTTGTTTTTAGTTTCTGAGAAATAGTCTCAGATCTTAGGTTTCTATAGATAGGTTCGTTTCTGGTATTCATAGAATACCCGGGGTTTCGTTAGGAGACCCTAAGAGAGCTCTAGGCGTTCGAAGAGTCAGTCCACAGGGCTAGGCTTAAGCCCAGGATGTAAGGTAAAGTCTAGCTACTAGGCTGAGGAAGCGTCCTCCGAAAGTTCTGGCGAGAAGAGTCAGGGCGGGCAATACGACGTATACAGCAGTACGCTCTGTAGGCGAGACTAAGTAAAGGGTGATTTCTTTATGGCATCAGTCCCCATACCCCTCTCTTATATGTTTTATTGCTTTGTCCTAAACATCAATTATGAATATCAGATTATGATTTTATGAATAGTTGTTTTTGTATGTTGAAGTTATTATGTTTTTTCCGGAATAGCCACCTGCTAAATATTCATTATGTCTGCATGTCTAATGTAAGTCTCTTTTAAACTAAAACTAGGGTTATAGACAATTCATAACCACGGTCTATTTATAACCTGTTTAGTTTAACAGGCATCAATTAGTATTGGTGTCTGCCATACTAGATAAAATAACCAACGAACACCCTGTTTGTTAAGTAGTCTAGGTAGGCTGATAAGAGTTATGCCGCGGTTTTGCGACGAGCAGCATGACCCCGAAGTGACATAGGGTACCGTTCATTGCTGACTTTAGTCCGGGCCGTGAGTAGGGCCGTTTACCTTAACGATGGGGCGGTAGTGTAGAGACCTCAGATGTGGTACACCTTTAGACACAGAACATAGTTGCATTCCAGGCTAAGATGCATCTAAAATACTCGAAGACAGGTCAATCAACATATAGGGACAGTATAGCATAGAATCAGAACTCATCTTTAAAACACTTTTAGGATTAATTAGACCTGAACCTAGTGGAGAATGGATCACCCTCTCATCAAAGATATTGATGAAGATTGCATAACTGGATCATAAGATAAGAGTTAGGATAAGAGGCTAGTTACTACTAAGCCGTTGCCACTTCCCTGGGAGTACGATATTTATTTAATAAAATCGTAGATACTTTCCAATAGACTAGCTACACGATAGGTACTCTGCCTTAGATTCTGGCTGATTAAGTGACACCATAAGACTAAACGTGACAATTAGTCAATCACAGTCCTTAATTAATCATAATCGACATAGGGTAAAATAACACCTATTTAGCACATCGGTCGGAAACGCATCAGTGTTCAGCAGGTTATTTTATCTAGCATGACAGACACCAATACTAATTGATGTCCGTTAAACTAAACAGGTTATGATTAGACCGTGGTTAGGAATTGTCTATAACCCTAACTTTAGTTTAAAAGAGCACATTAGACATGCATACATAGTGAATGTTAAGCAGGTGGCTATTTCCAGAAAAACATAACAACGTCAACATATAAAACAATTATTCGTAAAAATTGTAATCTGGTATTCATAATAAATCTTTAGAACAACACAATAACAACATATAAGAGAGGGACATGGGGACTGATGCCATAAAGAAATCACCCTTTACGTAGTCTCGCCGACGGAGCGTACTGCTGTATATGTCGTATTGCTCGCCCTGACTCTGCTCGCCAGAACCTTCGGAGGACGCTTCCTCAGCCTAGTAACTGGGCTTTACCTTAATACCCAGCTTAAGCCTAGCCCTGTGGACTGACTCTTCGAACGCCTAGAGCCCTCTTAGGATCTCCTAACGAAATCTCGGGTATTCTATGAATACCAGAAACGAACCTATCTATAGAAGCCTAAGATCTGAGACTATTTCTCAGAAACTAAAACAAAACACTAATAAGAAAGAAAACTGAGATCCAAGTCTCTAAGTGAGTTGTGTACTAGAGAAGTGTACACTGGAAACCACTTAATGACTCAGATCGAGTGGAGAGGAATGATTTCAACTGCTGTAGGCCTGGGGTATTTATAGCAGCTTCCCAGGGTGATGGGCCGCCCGTCCCGGATTGGGACGCCCGTCCTGGTCTGTTGACCAGGTCGGGAAGCCCGTCCCAGGTTCGGGACGCCCGTCCTGACCCTTTGACCAAGTCAACATTTCCAAAAATTGTGTTTTTGCCCCAAAATTTGCTGTTTTCGTCTACTTTTCACATGACACTTCCAAAATCATAAAAACTGTGAAATTAAGTAAATAATGAACAATTAAGATCAATTTACCCTCAATTTCACCCTAAATCATATATAAAAACATGCTAAAAAGGTGATACAATTTTCGCGTATCAGATAACCCCACACTTAGCTTTTTGCTTGTCCTCAAGCAAAGTCTACCTGAAGTTAGTGATTCTAAACCGTAGTGCAGTCACTTAAATTCCTAGTCATGTTTTTATTCCGAAAATTCTTCAGACAAGTCTTAACACAGGTCTGACTGGTTAGGTTGCTATGACAAGGTCTCAGATGTTTTTAGTAGCTTGTTATGATCAGGCAGAAAACAAATCAACAACTAGGTTGGACTTTTTTCTTAGTCACAGGGTCTTCCTGATGTGTAGTGTGTGTACTAGTCTAGACCAGATAGTCAACACAATGTACTCTTGTCTTAACTACTACCAGATAACACTTCGACCCATCGCTAGACATATTAACAACAGACAACTTTTTGAGTTCTGAGCTTTGGTGATCAGATTTTTAATGTTTTAGCATTTAGTTATTTTCTTTATAGATTCAGGGTATTTTGAGTCTGCTTAGAACACGTCAACTTCAACTACCCATGTAGCGAGTCCCACTCCGATGACTCCCAGATCTACACGACCTTAGGGCATCAGGCTTTAAATTCCCCGAAGGAGTGGTGCTCGAGTAGCGAAGGCCGCTGGCAAACTACCCTTATTTGATTAACTTTCTTTGTTTCCTTTCACTTTTAGCTCAGAGTCTCATCTAGTCATTCTAACTGCCAATATATCCACAACTGGTCTAATTTTATCTAGTTAAGTCTCGAAGGCAATTGGCTGAGGTCTCTAATCCAGACAAAGTTGTGCTCAGTTATCAGGAATTCCCTATTCCTAACCAATTAGTTCAGCAGTAGTCATCAATTAGCTCCTACTAACCATAACATACTACCTACATATCATAGACATAAGCAATTGTTTAATCAAGCATACTGCATTTAGAATTCTGAAAGACGGAAAAGTTTGAAATTTTTTTGGAAGGGTGTGAAAATACTGGGAAAACAAGCAAAAGCATGCGAAAAATTTTGCAAACTGCTACAGTGCATCGTGCACTACTACCCCACACTTAATTCTGGCACTGTCCTCAGTGTTCATGCATATCTAATTACCCCACACTTATTTGAAAACAAGAAATAAAACACAAAGAAAAGATTCTTACCCCACACTTATTCAACTAACTACGGGTAAGAAGGAACATAGGAATAATAAAACAAGCAATAAAATGAAAGATATACTCCCTTAGTCTGTGAAGTCCACAGTCTGCTCGGACGAGTCAAACGACTCTTTGTAAATCTTTAGGCGTTGTCCATTTACTTTTTGAATAATGCCGTCAGAATCTATGATGTCACATGCTCCGAAAGGTGATACTTCCTTGATTGTGAACGGTCCTGACCAACAGCTACGCAGCTTTCCTGGGAAAGATTTGAAACGTGAGTTGTACAACAATACCTTATCGCCTGGTTCAAAATTTTTCTGGGCTCTGAGTCGTCTGTCATGCCGGAGTTTACTTGTCATTTTGAAATGATGTGAGTTCTCGTAGGCTTTGAGCCTCCACTCATCCAATTCGTTGAGTTGTAGAATCCGGTGTTCCTTAGTTAAATTATCGTCGAGATTGCATTTTTGCACTGCCCAGTAAGCTCTATGTTCAAGTTCAACTAGAAGGTGGCATGCTTTTCCGTAGACTAGTCGATAGGGTGAGAACCCCGTAGTGGTCTTGTATGCTGTACGGAAGGCCCATAATGCATCCTCCAGTTTATTGGCCCAATCCTTACGGTTAACACCCACGGTCTTTTCTAGGATTCTCTTTATTCCCCTATTGGTTACCTCAGCCTGCCCGTTGGTTTGAGGATGGTAGGCTGTGGAAATGCGATGCTGAATTCCGTACTGCTGGAGTACCTTCTGCAATTGAGAGTTGCAGAAGTGCGTACCTCGATCACTGATTAGGGCTTTTGGACATCCAAACCTGGCGAAAATCTGCTTAAGGAATTGCATACGGCTCTAGCATCATTAGTAGGTAGGGCCTGTGCCTCAGGCCATTTTGAAAAATATTCTACGGCTACTAAGATGTACTTCATACCAAAAGAGGAAGGAAACGGACCCATGAAATCTATACCCCATATGTCAAATATTTCTACACTTTGAATTGCCTGTTGGGGTAGACTGTCTCGAGAAGATATGGTTCCCGCTTTCTGACAGGCATCGCACGATCCTGTAAATGCTGCGGCGTCTTTGAATATGGTAGGCCAGTAAAAGCCTGCTTCTAATACTTTTCGGGCGGTATTAGCTGCAGCTAAGTGACCGCCTGTTGGTCCGCAGTGACAATGTTCCAGAATTTGGAAACCTTCTTCTTGAGATACACACTTCTGATCATCTGATCTGCACATATTCGAAATAGAAAAGGATCTTCCCAATAGTAATATTTCAGGTCAGCAAAGAATTTTCTTCTTTGTTGAGCAGTGATATCACTAGGGAGAGTCCGGGCTGCCAAGTAATTTGCTATATCTGCAAACCAAGGGGGTGAGAAAATAGCAAATAATGCACATAGATTCTCATCCGGAAATTTATCAGATATGATTGTCTCATCAATGGCTTCTAGGGTCGGATTTTCTAACCTAGACAAGTGGTCTGCGGCTAAGTTTTCTGCCCCTTTCTTATCCCGATTTCTATGTCAAATTCTTGAAGCAATAAAACCCATCTAATCAATCTTGGTTTTGCGTCGGTTTTATTGAACAAGTATTTTAGTGCCGAATGATCAGTATAAACAATAGTTTTAGACAACTAGATAAGATCGAAACTTATCAAATGCATATACTACTGCTAATAATTCCTTTTCTGTCGTAGTGTAATTTTCCTGAGCATCAGTTAAGGTTTTACTAGCATAATATATTACATGAAATTTCTTATCATGTCTTTGTCCTAAAACTACTCCTACTGCATAGTCACTAGCATCACACATAAGCTCAAAAGGTAGACTCCAGTCTGGTGACGTCATGATAGGTGCAGTAGTTAAGAGTTCCTTAAGTCTATTAAAAGCTTTTAGACATTTCTCATCAAAGACAAATGGAACATCTTTTCCGAGTAAATTGGTCAACGGCCTGGCTATTAATGAAAAATCTTTTATGAACCTACGATAAAAGCCAGCGTGTCCCAAAAAACTCCTAACGGCTCTCACATTTTTGGGAGGAGGTAGTTTTGAAATAACTTCAATTTTTGCCTTGTCTACTTCCATACCTAGGTGTGAGATCTTATGTCCTAAAACGATTCCCTCTTTTACCATGAAGTGGCATTTTTCCCAATTTAAAACCAGGTTAGATTTTATACAACGTTTCAACATTAACTCCAAGTTCTTTAGACAAACCTCAAATGAATTACCAAAAACAGAAAAGTCATCCATAAATACTTCCATAGATTTTCCTAGCATGTCCTCAAAGATAGCAGTCATACAACGTTGAAATGTAGCAGGTGCATTACACAAACCAAAAGGCATCCTTCTATATGCAAATGTTCCAAAAGGGCATGTGAATGTAGTTTTATGCTGGTCCTCAAGGGAAATAGGAATTTGAAAATAACCAGAAAATCCATCGAGAAAGCAATAAAACATGTGTCCAGATAATCTTTCTTACATTTGGTCAATAAAAGGAAGGGGAAAGTGATCTTTTCGTGTGGCCGTATTTAATTTTCTATAGTCTATACATACACGATGACCAGTTACAGTTCTTGTAGGGATTAGTTCATTATGCTCATTCCTAACAACTGTTATACCGCCTTTCTTAGGTACTACCTGCACCGGGCTTACCCACTCACTATCTGAGATAGGGTAGATAAGTCCTGCATCTAACAGTTTAATGACTTCTTTCTTAACAACATCACACACATTAGGATTCAACCTCCTTTGAGGTTGCACACATGGCTTATACTCATTTTCTAGAAGAATCTTATGCGAACAAAAGCTTGGATTAATACCTGGGATGTCTGCAATTTTGTAGGCAAAGGCTCTTCTATGCTTTCTGCACATGTCCACAGTCAGCTTCCTTTGTTCTGCAGTCAGATCAGCTGCAAGAATAATGGGAAGTTTCTTGTTGTCATCTAGGAATTCGTAGCACAGATGAGTGGGTAGTTCCTTCAGTTCCAAGTCTGGTGGATCTTCAAACGAGGTTCGTTCTTTCTTCATCTCATCATCACCTATCTCAGTGAAACTATCAGAAGTAATTTCATTTTCAGAAGAGCTAAGTTCAGCTCCTCTAATTCTAGGGAGTCCTCACTTAGAACTTGATAGTTTGAGCATAGGTCTGTCACGTTAATTGCAATCAAGTGTTCCATGGCATCCACACAAAAACAAGTATCATCTAAATGCATGGGATACCTAAGGGTTCATTTAGATCAAAGTGATGTCGTCATTTCCTACCCTTAACTTGATTTGACATTACTGACGTCTATTAATGCTTTTGAGGTAGCTAGAAATGGTCGACCTAGGATCAGGGGCACTCCTCCTTCCCCATTCATGTCCATGACAACGAAATCCACAGGAAATACAAATTTTCCGACCTTTACTAAGAGATCTTCAATTATTCCCTTGGGGATTTTGACTGTCCTGTCTGCAAGTTGTATGCACATCCTAGTCGTTTTCAAATCATGCAATCCTAATTTATCAAATAAACTAGATGGCATAAGATTAATACTAGCTCCTAAGTCTGCTAATGCATGCATATTAGTAATATTTCCAATTGTACATGGCAAGGTAAAACAACCAGGATATTTCTGTTTAGACGGTAGTTTATTCAACAGGACCGCCGAACATTCTTCATTAAGAACCACCTTGTCCATGTCAAATTTTCTTTTATTACTAACAACTTCTTTTAAAAACTTAGCATACTTTGGCATTTCAGAAATAACATCAAGTAAAGGTAAATTAACATGAATCTGACTAAAATTCTTAAGAAACTTTTCAAATTGCTCCTTATCTTTATTGTGCATAAGTCTGGCAGGGTAAGGTACTTTTGGTCGGTACTCAGGAATAAACTCCGTCTTTGATACGCGAAAATCGTATCACGTTTTAGCATGTTTTTATGTATGAATTTGGGTGAAATCGAGGGTAATTTGGTCTTGATTGTTCATTATTCACTTAATTTCACAGTTTTTATGATTTTGGAAGTGTCAGGTGAAAAGTAGACGAAAATAGCAAATTTGGGGGCAAAAACGCAATTTTTGGAAATGTTGACCCGGTCAAAGGGTCGGGACGGGCGTCCCGACCAAGTCAAGGCACCTGGACGGGCGTCCCGACCTGGTCAACTGATCAGGACGGGCGTCCCAATGCGGGACCGGCATCCCGAGCCGCCAGAAGCTATCCCACATCGAATTTTTCAGAAATTTTCACTCCGGGAAGCTGCTATAAATACCCCAGGCCTCTAGCAGTTGAATTCATTCCTCTCCACTCGATCTGAGTCATTTAGTGGTGTCCAGTGTACAATTATCTAGTACACAACTCACTCAGAGACTCGGATCTCAGGTTTCTTTCTTGTTAGTGTTTTGGTTTAGTTTCTGAGAAATAGTCTCAGATCTTAGGTTTCTATAGATAGGTTCGTTTCTGGTATTCATAGAATACCCGGGATTTCGTTAGGAGATCCTAAGAGGGCTCTAGGCGTTCGAAGAGTCAGTCCACAGGGCTGGGCTTAAGCTGGGTATTAAGGTAAAGCCCAGTTACTAGGCTGAGGAAGCGTCCTCCGACGTTTCTGGCGAGCAGAGTCGGGTCAAGCAATAAGGCATATACAGCAGTACGCTCCATCGGCGAGACTTCGTGAAGGTTGAATTCTTTATGGCATCGGTCCCCCTGTCCCTCTCTTATATGTTGTTATTGTGTTTGTCCAAATAACTGTTTGAATACCAGATTATGTTTTTATGAATATTTGTTATTTATGTTGAAGTATTATGTTTTTCTAGAAATGGCCACCTGCTTAAATATCCATTATGTCTGCATGTTTATTGCCGTTCTTTTAAACTGAAATTAGGGTTATAGACAATTCCTAACCACGGTCTATTCATAACCTGTTTAGTTTAACAGACATCAATTAGTATTGGTGTCTGCCATACTAGATAAAATAATCTGCGGAACACCCCGTTGGTTGAAAGTAGTCTAGGTAGGCTGAGTTGAATGTTATGCCGGCGGTTATGCGACGAGCAGTATGATCCCCAAAGTGACATAGGGCGGTCATTGCTAACTTTAGTCCGAGCCGTGAGTAGGGTCGTTACCCTTAACGATGGGGCGGTAGCGTAGAAACTCAGATGTGGTAGCCTTTAGACACAGAGCATAATTGCAATCCAAGCCAAGACATGTCTAAAACACTCGAATATAGGTCAATCAACGTATAGTAACAGTATAACATAAAATCAGGATCTAATCTTTAAAACACTTTCAGGTTTAGCTAGACTTAAACCTAGTGGAGAATGAATCACCCTCTCATCAAAATTATTGATGAAGATTGCATAACTGGATTATAAGATAAGTTAGGAAGAAAGGCTAGTTACTACTAAGCCGTTGCCACTTCCCTGGGAGTACGATATTTATTTATAAAATCGTAGATACTTTCCAACAGACTAGCTACACGATAGGTACTCTGCCTTAGGTTCTGGCTGATTAAGTGACACCATAGAGACTAAATGTGACAATTAGTCAATCACATCTTAATTATTCATAATCAACATAGGGTAAATAACACCTATTTAGCACATCGGTCAGAACCCCATCAGATTTTTGGCGCCGTTGCCGGGGAAATATCATAAATTTAGGATTCCTGATCAAAATTCTAGAGGCTTATGATAGGTAACGGTAGTAACCTAGACTTTAGACCCAACACTTGTCTTATACCAGTTAGACAATCAATTTCCGAAATATAGGGTTATCATAACTAATTAATTTTAGATGTTATCTGGAATTAAGACACTTAGGATAATCAAATTTTAGAAAATTATTCTAGAACCATATTGAGGGAATTTAATTGCTTTCGAAATATTAAAAGAAAAAAAATGTTAAAAATTTAAAATCCCAAAAAGAATGTGTCTTTCTTGCTCAACGGTGAGTTGTTCCTTTTCCCTATCTCTTGTTTTTTTTAGTTGTTTTCTTAGTTGCTCTTTCTCGTGTTTTTCTTCCTTTATTTAATTTCGAAGAAATAAAAATGGAAATGAGGATAAAATATATTTTCTTCTGAGTTGTAAAATGTTGGCTTAGATTTTTATCGGGAAGAAACTCTATTTTAGAATTTTCTTAGAGTCATGCCGGCCTTATTAGGATGAGTTATGAAATAGTTTTTCCTTAATAGCCAGACCTTTGAATGCTCTATTGGAAAAAGGATGTTCCTTTTGTTTTGCTGATGATTGCATGAGAATTTTTAAAACCAAAAGGAATTATTGCACCCATTATGACATCACCTGATTGAAATCTGCTTTTTGAATGAATATGTGATGTAGTAAGAATTGTTTTAGACAGAAACATGATAAGGAAGTTCATGTATGATAAATCCTAATCTTATCTAGTCTTGTCTAAAAACAATAGGTTACACTGATCACTCTGAGATGTCTGTGTTCAATAAAACTGATACTGAACCATAATTGATTAAGTTAGGTTTTATTGTTACCTGAGTTTGATATAGAAAGAAGGGGTAAGAAAAAAGGGTTGAAAATCTAGGAAGCAAACCATTGGTCTAGATTAGAAAACCCCGAGTTAGAGGCTAGTGTAATACTGATAAAGTTTTGGATGAAAACCTATTTGCATTGTTTGCTATGTATAATAATTCTCATCTGTGGTTTATTTCAAATTATCTAGTCATTGAATAAGTTCCAAGTGATATGACTTATCAGCAAAAGAAGTAATTCTTTGCTGATTTGAAATATTACTACTGGGCAGTTTCTCTTCTATTTCAAATTTTTGCAGATCAGTTGATCAGAAGATGTGTCTCAGAAGATGAAGGACACAAGATTTTGGAGCATTGCCCTAAAGCATCTACGGGAAACCAATTGATGGCTATCAACACTGTCCGGAAAGTGTTGAAAGCAGGATCTTGTTGACCCACTATATTCAAGGATTTTGTATCTCTGATACAGTCTTGCGATGCTTGCCAAATAACAGGTAACACACCCTTCAGAGATCATCTACCCCAACAAGGTACACAAAGTTTTACAATCTTTTTGATATCTGGGGGTATTCATTAAATCCTTTCTTTTTCTTTCCTTTGAAAATAATTACATCATAGTAGTCATGGAACACTTTTCGAAAATAGCCTGAACCACAGGCATTACCTACTAATGATGTTAAAGTCATGTGCAGATTCTAGTTGTTTTCCAGATTCAGAGTGCCAATGTTTTAGGAAGAAATGTTCAGCCTGTGTATCAAATCTGTGAAGTCTGCTAAGTACCACAATTTAGCAGGGATTGCTATGGGAATGACTGACCATTCCAAAAGAGGTAGGAGTAGGTTACTGCAGAATGCTGCTCCAATGGGAAATGCATACAATCCCAGCTAGAGGAATCATACGGGATTTAGCTGAGGAATAATTCGGAAGCTGGAAACTTTCAGAAGATACCACCACAGCAAAACCCCTACCCGCAGAATCAACAGATGAGATACTGGCAACAATTAAAGCCAGAACAGTGCAAGCAAGTGATCTAACAAGAGGTAACGAAGGGTCGAAGGATATAGAGGAATTTGGCGTTGTATCAGGAGCATAGCAATGGAGGAGCTTGCATTCCCTGCATACCAATCAGCTGTGAGAAACTTCCCCGAGGAAGTCTCAAATACTTGGGCCCAGATCTACACAACTGGAGCCCCCTACCACCACAGCTTCGCCAAAACTTCAGGTATCTTTTCTTCCATTCGAGACTTGCATGCAATACCTTTACTAACATTGGCAGGAAGGCACACAAATCCCAAGAAATCTCATTCCTAGACACGTTCCTCCTGGACACGTTGCTATGATTGTGAGAAATCCTACAAATGATTCGAGGAAGCAGTCCGTGGGGATTGAGCCATTCCTCAACTGGATATGCCACTACCTGGAGCTCGACAATGAAGGATCGGAGCTGACGTCATCCGTTCCAATATCTAGAGCTTACAGAGTCAAGAACACCTCAGCAATAGCACATGGCTAAGGTGAAGAGCCAATTGACAGATCAGAGAAGACCCTTCTGTTCGAGACATGAAGGGAGTTTTTCTAATCCTCATATTCCTTTTATTTTATTTGTTTTGTGTTCTGTTTTTCTATCCTTCTTGTTTTGTTGCCTTATTTTCTCTCTTACCCTTAGTTAGTCGAATAAGTGTGGGGTAAGAGTTCTTTGTTTTGTTTTTATTTCTTGTTTTCAAATAAGTGTGGGGTAGTTTAGCTATGCATGAACACTGAGGACAGTGTCAGACTTAAGTGTGGGGTAGCAGTGCACGGTGCACTGTAGCAGTTTGCAAAATTTTTCGCATGATTTTGCTTGTTTTCACGTACTTTCACACCCTTCCAAAAAAATTTCAAAATTTTTTCCGTCTTTCAGACGTCTAAATGCAGTATGCTTGGTTAAACAATTGCTTATGTCTATGATATGTAGGTAGTATGTTATGGTTAGTAGGAGATAATTGGTAGCTGTCTTGGACTAATTGATTAGGAATAGGGAATTCCTGATAACTGAGCACAACTTTGTCTGGATTAGAGACCTCAACCAATTACCTGTTCGAGACTTAACTAGATAAAATTAGACTAGTTGTGGATATATTGGCAGTTAGGATGACTAGATGAGACTCTGAGCTAGAAGTGAAAAGAAATTAAAAGAAGTTAATCAAATAAGGGTAGTTTGCCAGCGGCCTTCGCTACTCGAGCACCACTCCTTCGGGGAATTTAAAGCCTGATGCCCTAAGGTCGTGTAGATCTGGGAGTCATCGGAGTGGGACTCGCTACATGGGTAGTTGAAGTTGACGTGTTCTAAGCAGACTCAAAATACCCTGAATCTATAAAGAAAATAACTAAATGCTAAAACATTAAAAATCTGATCACCAAAGCTCAGAACTCAAAAAGTTGTCTGTTGTTAATATGTCTAGCGATAGGTCGAAGTGTTATCTGGTAGTAGTTAAGACAAGAGTACATTGTGTTGACTATCTGGTCTGGACTAGTACACACACTACACATCAGGAAAACCCTGTGACTAAGAAAAAGAAGTCCCACCTAGTTGTTGATTTATTTTCTGCCTGATCATAACAAGCTACTAGAGACATTTGAGACCTTGTCATAGCAACATAACCAGACATACCTGTATTAAGACTTGTCTGAAGAATTTTTGGAATAAAAACATGACTAGGAATTTAAGTAACTTCAGGTAGATTTTGCTTGAGGACAAGCAAAAAGCTAAGTGTGGGGTTATCTGATACGCGAAAATCGTATCACTTTTTTAGCATGTTTTTATGTATGAATTTGGGTGAAATCGAGGGTAATTTGGTCTTGATTGTTCATTATTCACTTAATTTCACAGTTTTTATGATTTTGGAAGTGTCAGGTGAAAAGTAGACGAAAACAGCAAATTTTGGGGCAAAAATGCAATTTTTGGAAATGTTAACCCGGTCAAAGGGTCGAGACGGGCGTCCCGACCAAGTCAAGGCACCTGGACGGGCGTCCCGACCTGGTCAACTGATCAGGACGGGCGTCCCAATCTGGGACGGGCGTCCCGAGCCACCAGAAGCTGGCCCACATCGAATTTTTCAGAAATTTTCACTCCGGGAAGCTGCTATAAATACCCCAGGCCTCTAGCAGTTGAATTCATTCCTCTCCACTCGATCTGAGTCATTTAGTGGTGTCCAGTGTACAATTATCTAGTACACAACTCACTCAGAGACTCGGATCTCAGGTTTCTTTCTTGTTAGTGTTTTGGTTTAGTTTCTGAGAAATAGTCTCAGATCTTAGGTTTCTATAGATAGGTTCGTTTCTGGTATTCATAGAATACCCGGGATTTCGTTAGGAGATCCTAAGAGGGCTCTAGGCGTTCGAAGAGTCAGTCCACAAGGCTGGGCTTAAGCTGGGTATTAAGGTAAAGCCCAGTTACTAGGCTGAGGAAGCGTCCTCCGACGTTTCTGGCGAGCAGAGTCGGGTCAAGCAATAAGGCATATACAGCAGTACGCTCCATCGGCGAGACTTCGTGAAGGGTGAATTCTTTATGGCATCGGTCCCCCTGTCCCTCTCTTATATGTTGTTATTGTGTTTGTCCAAATAACTGTTTGAATACCAGATTATGTTTTTATGAATATTTGTTATTTATGTTGAAGTATTATGTTTTTCTAGAAATGGCCACCTGCTTAAATATCCATTATGTCTGCATGTTTATTGCCGTTCTTTTAAACTGAAATTAGGGTTATAGACAATTCCTAACCACGGTCTATTCATAACATGTTTAGTTTAACAGACATCAATTAGTATTGGTGTCTGCCATACTAGATAAAATAATCTGCGGAACACCCCGTTGGTTGAAAGTAGTCTAGGTAGGCTGAGTTGAATGTTATGCCGGCGGTTATGCGATGAGCAGTATGATCCCCAAAGTGACATAGGGCGGTCATTGCTAACTTTAGTCCGAGCCGTGAGTAGGGTCGTTACCCTTAACGATGGGATGGGGCGGTAGCGTAGAAACTCAGATGTGGTAGCCTTTAGACACAGAGCATAATTGCAATCCAAGCCAAGACATGTCTAAAACACTCGAATATAGGTCAATCAACGTATAGTAACAGTATAACATAAAATCAGGATCTAATCTTTAAAACACTTTCAGGTTTAGCTAGACTTAAACCTAGTGGAGAATGAATCACCCTCTCATCAAAATTATTGATGAAGATTGCATAACTGGATTATAAGATAAGAGTTAGGAAGAAAGGCTAGTTACTACTAAGCCGTTGCCACTTCCCTGGGAGTACGATATTTATTTAATAAAATCGTAGATACTTTCCAACAGACTAGCTACACGATAGGTACTCTGCCTTAGGTTCTGGCTGATTAAGTGACACCATAGAGACTAAATGTGACAATTAGTCAATCACAGTCCTTAATTATTCATAATCAACATAGGGTAAAATAACACCTATTTAGCACATCGGTCGGAAACCCCATCAGTCTTCCCTTTCCTTGCTACTTTGATTTCGACATCCGTCGGCGTTGGGTCCTTGGAGCCTTCTTCTGGTTCATTCAGTTTGAGGGTTGGTCTCAGTGTGGCTTGGTAGCATTCCCTGGGACCTGTGAGAGAAATGGGTGGATAGCTGACCCATTTGCCTCTCTAAAGTTTGTATAGCAGCGTGTGTGTTTCTGATTGTTTGCTCGGTCTGCTTCTGTCTGTTCTCGTTCTGCTGGATTCTTTCCGCGTGAGCTTCTTGGATCTTTCTGTTGGACTCTATCATTTCCTTGTTAGAGTCGGAAAGGCTCTTCAGCATGTCTCTGAATTCTTGCTTGGGATCAGCTGGAACGATGTAGTTCCTTGGTGCAGGCAGAGCGACTTGCTGGTTCTGCGGATATGGTAGTTGCTGAGGTACTCTTTTCTGGAAGTTAGTAGTCCCGGGATTGTTTCTCCAGCTAAATCCCAGATGGTTCTTCCAAGTGGGATTGTAGGTATTTCCTATAGGAGCAGAATTCACTGCGTCCACTTGTTCCATCTCCTCTGGAATAGTTAATATCCCATTACCATAAAAATCCCCACTGAAATGTGGTCCTTGGCAAAATTCGCAGATTTGGTATACTGACTGAACGCTTTTCCCTTGTTGGAAAGCATTCAGCTGATTAGTAATGCTGGCCTTTAGTACCTCAAATTGATCATCAGTGGAGGCAACGACCGCATTTACTGGTTGCTTCTTAGCTCGGCCACTTGTGCGCCAATTCTTGCTGTTCCTGTAGAGTCTCTCCAGAGCGTTTCTAGCATCTACACCACTCATTCTATTGAAACTGCTCTGGGATTGAGTCCATCAAGAATTTGCTTACCCATGTCTGACATACCCCCGTAAAATTGCTGAATTAGCAATGCCTCGGTAAGTCCATGTTGGGGGCAGAGCCTGAGTAGCTCCTTGAATCTGTCCCAAGCTTCGATCACTGTCTCATCAGCAGCTTGAGTGAAACTAGACAAAGCCCTTCGATATTCTAGGACTCTTGCTGCAGAGTAGTACTCTTCTAGGAAGGCTTTGCTTAACTCGTCCCAAGAGGTGATGGAGTTAGTAGGTAGCTGGTCCAACCATCTCTTAGCTCTGTCCCTCAGTGAGTAGGGAAAAAGGTTGAGTTTAGTTACTTCTGCAGTATGATCTCCCTTGAGGCCTTCGCAGAGAGAAGAGAAATCAGATAGGTGTTCCAGCGGATTCTCGGCTGCAGTTCCTCCAAAATGAACCCGATTTATAATCAGCTGGATCACATTCGGTTTAAGATCATAGCGAGGGTTCCCAGGAATTCAGATTGCAGATGAGACTGGGATAGTCTGTGGCTGGATGTAGGATTCAAGGGTAGGTCTTTCAGCAGCCATTTCTGTTCTTCGCCTATTAGCTGTGCGAATGATTCGTTCAGGATTTTCAACTGGTGTTTCAAGGTTAGCTTCTGAAGATCGAGTCATGCAACTACAGAGAAGAACACATTTTAGCTTGAGCAAACTGGTTAGTGGGGTTAAGGGAAAGTGAAAACTTAAAAATTTGGAAGGAAGAGAAAACAAAACAAAACATCTATTCAAAAGGAGAAAACACAAAAGATAGGGAAAAGAGAACAACTTACCATTAAACAAGAAAAAGTACAATTTGTTTTGGATTTTTAAATTTAAACAATTTTTTTTCTTTTTTTTTATTTCGAAAGCAATTAAATTCCCTCAATATGGTTCTAGAATAATTTTCTAAATTTGATTATCCTAAATGTCTTAATTCCAGATAACATCTAAAATTAATTAGTTATGATAACCCTATATTTTGGAAATTGATTGTCTAACTGGTATAACATAAGTGTTGGGTCTAAAGTCTAGGTTACTACCGTTACCTATCATAAGCCTCTAGAATTTTGATCAGGAATCCTAAATTCATTATGATATTTCCCCGGCAACGGCGCCAAAAATCTGATGCAGTTCCGATTGGTATGCTAAAAGATAGGCTTTATTTACCTATGTCGATTATGAGTAATTAAGGACTGAGTCTTACTAGCTGTCACTTAGCATTCAATTATTGTCACTTAATCAACTAGAACTAAGGCAGAGTACCTATCGTGTAGCTAGTCTGTTGGAAAGTATCTACGATTTTATTAAGTTAAATATCATACTCCCAGGGAAGTGGCAATGGCTTAGTATTAACTAACCTTTTATCCTAACTCCTATCTTATGATCCAGTTATGCAATCTTCATCAAATACTTTGATGAGAGGGCGATTCATTCTCCACTAGGTTTAAGTCTAATTAATCCTAGAAGTGTTTTATAGATGAGTCCTGATTCTATGTTATACTGTTCCTATATGTTGATTGACCTATATTCGAGTATTTTAGACATGTCTTGGCCTGGATTGCAACTATGTTCTGTGTCTAAAGGCGTACCACATCCGAGGTTTCTAATAAACTGCCCTACCTTAATGACGGCCCTACTCACGGTTCGGGACGAAGGCATCCATGAAAGCCCTATGTCACTTCGGGGATCATACCGCTTGCCCTAGCCGCCGGCATAATCGGACTCGGCTCGACTTACCTAGACTACTCTAACAAACAGGGTGTTCAGCAGGTTAGTTTATCTAGCATGACAGACACCAATACTAATTGATTTTTGTTAAACTAAACAGGTTATGATTGGACCGTGGTTAGGAATTGTCTATAACCCTAACTTTAGTTTAAAAGAGCACATTAGACATGCAGACATAGTGAATGTTAAGCAGGTGGCTATTTCCGGAAAAACATAACAACGTCAACATATAAAACAATTATTCATAAAAATCGTAATCTGGTATTCATAATAAATCTTTAGAACAACACAATAACAACATATAAGAGAGGGACATGGGGACTGATGCCATAAAGAAATCACCCTTTACGTAGTCTCGCCGACGGAGCGTACTGCTGTATATGTCGTATTGCTCGCCCTGACTTTGCTCGCCAGAACCTTCGGAGGACGCTTCCTTAGCCTAGTAACTGGGCTTTACCTTAATACCCAGCTTAAGCTCAGCCCTGTGGACTGACTCTTCGAACGCCTAGAGCCCTCTTAGGATCTCCTAACGAAATCTCGGGTATTCTATGAATACCAGAAACGAACCTATCTATAGAAGCCTAAGATCTGAGACTATTTCTCAGAAACTAAAACAAAACACTAATAAGAAAGAAAACTGAGATCCGAATCTCTGAGTGAGTTGTGTACTAGAGAAGTGTACACTGGAAACCACTTAATGACTCAGATCGAGTGGAGAGGAGTGATTTCAACTGCTGGAGGCCTGGGGTATTTATAGCAGCTTCCCGGGGTAATTTTTCATCAAAACTTCGATGTGGGACTGGATCTAGGGGTTCAGGACGCCCGTCCCAGATTTGGACGCCCGTCCTGGTCTGTTGACCAGGTCGGGACGCCCCTCCCGAGTCCTGGATGCCCGTCCCGGGTTTGGGACGCACGTCCTGACCCTTTGACCAAGTCAACATTTCCAAAAATTGCATCTTTGCCCCAAAATTTGCTGTTTTCGTCTACTTTTCACCTGACACTTCCAAAATCATAAAAACTGTGAAATTAAGTAAATAATGAACAATTAAGATCAATTTACCCTCAATTTCACCCTAAATGATATATAAAAACATGCTAAAAAGGTGATACGATTTTCGCATATCAATGATGAATCCAGATCCATGACGTAAAACTTAATCTCTTCAGTCCACTGCTGTTCTCCTTCCCTGAGAGTTACTTGTACCCGAACAGTTCCCTTTACCGGTACTTTGTGGGTGGAGAAACCTTCTAGGATCATCCCGCTGGCCTTGAGGTCGGCATCCTTTAGGCCCATTTCCTTGAAACATTGAAGATACATGATGTTCTTAGCGGCTCCTGTATCAATCAGGATTCTCCTTACCGTGCATTTGTCGATGCCATCCTTTGTCATTCGCGCCTCCAGGACAATGGGTGTGATTCTAGCCTCCTCGTTGTGCTCTATCTCCTCGTTGGAGAAAGAGATGACCTCGCGTTGCTCGAACTCGTATTCAGGAACGAGATACGATTTTGTGAGGTTATAAATCCTCTTTTTGATTTTCTTGATCTAGGAGACGTCGGGATTGATCATGTCAATCACTCTCTCACCCTTGTCTTTTTGTTGCTGCACGTTGGCGACATACTCCTTCAGGCATCCGTCTTTGATGAGGCGCTCTATGGCCCTCTTCAGTTGGAAACAATCCTCTGTGGTATGCCCGTAGTCACGGTGAAATCCACAGAATTTGGACTTATCCCTGGCGGGATAAGACTGAGGCCTCATCGGTGCGGGGTCCTGGACCCCGTACTTGTCCTTTATAATCGTGACGAGGCTTTCTTTCGAGATATTTAAAGGTGCGAATGTCTCGGGCTTCTTAAACTAACCCTTCTCTTTTTTCTCCGTGAAGCTCGGGGTGTTCTTTCAGAACTCGGCCGATTTATCTTTTCCTCCGGCCAGGTCGGGCGTGCTACCCTCTACTAAGGCGACCTTCCGTGCGACGTCAAACATTTTGCCTATGGTTGCCGGCCTTCTCAATTGGAGCTCTGTATAAAGCATTCTAGAGCGGAACCCCCCTTCAAAACAAGTGATGACCGTGTCTTGGCTAATCCCCTCTATCTCATCATAAGTCTTTTTAAATCGCTCAAGGAACGATAGTAGGGTTTCGTCGTCTCGTTGTTTAATATTGGCCAGGTCTCCCCTTGTTTTTGGAATCATTCCCGCTGTGCTAAATTTATCCAGAAATATCTTTTCCAGGGTGCGCCAGGAATCTATCGTACCCGACTTTAGGGAAGTGAACCACGTGAGCGCTTTGCTCGTCAGGGTGCTTGGGAACGCTTTGCACAAGACTGCCTCATCGTTTCATAACCAGGCTTATGAGCGTTTGATAATGGCATATGTGCTCGTGAGGCCGCGTTTGTGCGGTGTAGAGGACAAACTTCGGCAGTTGGAGAGATGGGTTAGGTGTTATATCCTGAATCCATTTGGTGAACGGGCCTAGCCCGATCGATCTTGTCCTCTGGATTTTCGTTGAGCTTTTGACCTTCTCTGGACTTCGCTCAACACACCGCTTTCTCTCGGCGAGCTTTGAAGTAGGCTTGGAGGTATGGTGGCTTTCTCCTACTTCGCTGGCTGCTGGGCGCTGCTTTTTGTTTGTGTGCCCCCCATACTTCTCGGTCTTTCTAACGGCTATAGTCTGCTTGCTGGCCAGGGTGCGGGACCTTGGTGGCGGACTGCCAGAGTGGACTCCTCCATTTGGGAGTACCGGAGGGGTTAGACCCTCTCTGGCGTACTCCGCATGAAGTTGTTTCCACTGTTCCGCGAGGTCTCGCTCCTTCTGAAGCCTTTCAACCCTTCTTTGCAGCTCCTCTAATTCTTTTGCTCGTCCATCATCGGTGGCTCGCCTTTCGGCGGGGTGACCCATTTGGCCCCAAGCGCTCCAAGACGGACCGCCGATGGGGATTAACGGGTGCTGAAGAATGGGCGGCTCGGTGACTCTCATGGAGAGACGTTGGGTGTGTTGCATCAGGGTGATTTTCGAGATTCCTTGATTGTCGGGACATGGTAGTTTTTTGGGAATTCAAAGGAATGAAATTTTTATTTCCTAGTAATGGAACTAAACTGATTCGTCAAAAATTGGTAAAAATATATTCGAGGGTTAAAAAGTAAAATTGACTCCCGAAACCCTTGAGGATCCTGAAGTATGAGCGACCTGCAAAACAGAGGAAGTTCAGTGGGGACGTGGATCCCCGTGAACTCTCCGACGATCAAGTCAGTTGAGTGTTGAATAGGCAAGTGTTTTAGGAGATCTAGAATTGAATGCCCTTACCTTCGTTTGTTTCCTTCCTTTTATAACCTCCTTGATGGGAGGTCGTGGGAGGAAGGATGGGATCGGGTATATTTAGCTCGTGGGCTCTTTTGAGGCTGCCGTTGTGGGAAACGGTCTTCGTTAGTGGGAGAGTGGGGATCCACGTTTGGATTGAGTAGGTTATGTGTCCCACTTTTTATGCTAATGATTTTGACTTTGAGTCAAACCGCGGTATATGCGGCAATGTGCAGGTTAATCCGCTGTGTGGACATTTCTACCCTTGGCGGATATTTTTTTCCTTTCAATATATTTATATATAAATAATAAAATAAAAATTAAAGATGATATCCTTTCACATAAATCAGCTAAAGTTGACAGAATCAGAGGAGGCGGTGTCCAAAGTCTCCCAGCTTTCCTATTTATGTCTGCGATATTATTGAGCTCCTCTTTAGTATATGGAATGAAGTCAGTACCGTTTCAAAAATTAATGTCCGCATTGGAGCCCTCAAATACTCATCACATTCAAATCTTATCTGGAATGTACTGATGAAATTAGCGTAATATATATTAGCACAACCTCGGTCAAAGAAGGCATTGAATTTTTCAAACAGAACATCTTAATATTCAGACGAAGTGCGAAATATCTTTATGACCTTATTGGTATACTCAGCTAATTTATAATATTCAACCTCAATAGCAATTAATCTATAATTCGCCGTTAGTCCTTTTTCAGTTTCCGCCAATTTCTTCTCAAGGTCCCGAAGTTTAGCCATGATATCTTCATTAGCATTTCAGAACAAGGTCAACTCCGCCGATTGTTTGTCATCTCATTGATTACAAGAGCCATGTTCTCCTCTGAAGCTTTCAATTTATCTTCAGCGGAGTTCAAGGACTCTTGCTTCGCAGCAAGTTGACTCTCTAATTCAGTTACCTTCTTCTCTAGATTGGTGTGCATAGTCTTCGAAGTATTGGTTGAAGAAGTCATCTGACCAATATGAGAAATGTAAGCATTAGTCTATCAAAAGTAGAAACGAAGTAAAAAGGATGTATGTGCGTTTCCGACTGATAAGCTAAAATAGGTGTTGTTTTACCCTATGTTGATTATGAGTAATTAAGGACTTAGATTGACTAATTGTCACATTTAGTCTCTATGCTGTCACTTAATAAGTCATAACCTAAGGTAGAGTACCTATCGTGTAGCTAGTCTGTTGGAAAGTATCTACGATTTTAATTAGATTAATTATCGTACTCCCAGGGAAGTGGTAACGGCTTAGTAGTAACTATCCTCTTACCCTAATTCTTATCTTATGATCCAGTTATGCAATCATTCATCAAAATCTTTGATGAGAGGGTGATTCATTCTCCACTAGGTTTAAGTCTATCTAAGCCTAAGAGTGTTTTATAGATAATGTCCTGATTCTATGTTATACTGTTCCTACATGTTGATAGACCTATCTTCGAGTATTTTAGATATATCTTGGCCTAGATTGCAATTATATACTGAGTCTAAAGGTGTACCACATCTGAGTTACCTGATAAACCGCCCTACCTTAATGACGGCCCTACTCACGGTTTGAGCTAAAGGCATCCATGAAAGTCCTATGTCACTTAGGAGATCATGCCGCCGGCATAAACACAAAAACTCACCCTACTTAGACTACTCTAACAAACATGGTGATCTATAGGTTATTTCATCTAATATGGCAGAACCAATGCTTTCCGACGGGAAAGCCCTAAATTGATGCCTGTTAAACTAAACAGGTTATGATTAGACCGTGGTTAGGATTTGTCTATAACCCTACATTTTTAAAAGAAACTACATTAGACATACATACATAATGAAAGTTTAGCTGGTGGCCATTTACAGAAAATCATAAAGTACTTCAACATGCATAACAAATATTCATAAAATCATAATCCAATAGTCATAAAAAATGTTTGGACGAACACAATACAGACATATAAAGAGAGGGACAAGGAGACCGATGCCATAAAGTATTCACCCTTTATGTAGTCCGCTGATGGAGCAATTGCTTGTATATGTTGGACTGCTCGACCCGACTCTGCTCGACAGAACCTTCGGCGGACGCTTCCTCAGCCTAGTAGCTGGACTTTACCTTAATACCCAGCTTAAGCACAACCCTGTTGACTGACTCTTCGAACGCCTAGTGCCCTCTTAGGATCTCCTAACGAAACCCCGGGTATTCTATGAATACCAGAAACGAACCTATCTAGTCGTATCCTAGGATCTGAGACAGACTCTCAGAAACAAAGAACACGAGACACTACCTAAGAATATAAATAAACCTATACTAAAACCTGAGAACACTAAGTGACTTGTATACCATAGAAAAATGTATACTTGAAGTCACTAAATGACTCAGATCGAGTGGAGAGGAATGAATTCAACTGAGGAATGCCTGGGGTATTTATAGTAGGGGAACTGAGTGATTTTCTCTCAAAATTTCGATGTGGGATTCTGAACTGGACGCCCGTCCTGGCTTGTTGACCAGGTCAGGACGCCCATCCTGGGTTCGGGACGCACATCCCGACTTCCGAACTTCTGAAAATCACGTTTTTGCTCCGAAATTTGCCATTTTCTTCTACTTTTCACCTGACACTTCCAAAATCACAAAAACTGTGAAATTGAGTTAATAACAATCAATTAAGAACGATTCACCATCAATTTCACCCTAAATTATGCCTAAAAACATGCTAAAAATGTGATATGATTTATGCATATCATATAACCCCACACTTAGCTTTTTGCTTGTCCTCAAGCAAAGTCTACCTGAAGTTAGTGATTTTAAATTATAGGTGCAATCACTTAAAATTTCTAGCCATGTTTTTACTCCAAAATTCTCCACTGAATCAGATAATTCGCAACACAAGTCTGACTAGTTAAGTTGCTATGACAAGGTCTCAAATGTCTCTAGTAGATTATCATGGTCAAGCAGGTTTAACAACTTAATAACTAGGTTGAACTCTTCTCTCAGTCACAAGGTCTTCCTGATGTGTAGTGTGTGTACTAGTCTAGACTAGATAGTCAACACAATATACTCTCATCTCGACTCTTACCAGATAATACTTCGACCCATTGCTAGACATACCAACAACAAACAACCTTCTGAGTTCTGAGCTTCGGTGATAAGATTTTCAATTAGGCATTTATTTATTTTTCTTTTATTGATTTTTCAGGGTATTTTGTGTATGCTTTCACACGTCAACTTTAACTACCCATGTAGCGAGTCCCACTTCGATGACTCCCAGACCTACACGACCTTAGGGATCAGGCTTTAAGTTCCCCTAAGGAGTGGTGCTCGAGTAGCAAAGGCCGCTTGCAAACTACCCTATTTAGTTAACTCTCTTTATTTTTTTCTTTTCACTTTCAGCTTAGAGCATCATCTAGTCATTTTGATTGCCAATACATCCTCAACTGGTCTAATCTTATCTAGTTAAGTTTTTGAAAAAGTATTTGGCTGAGGTCTCTAATCCAAACTAAGTTGTGCTCAATTATCAGGAATTCCATATTTCTAATCGATAAATTCAAGAAAGTCATCACATTATCTCCTACTGATCATAACATTCTACCTACATATCATAGACATCAGCAATGTTTTACCAATCATACTATATTTTGAAGTCTGAAAGAGTGAAAAATTTTGAAAAACATTTGGAAGGGTGTGAAAATACGGGAAAACATGCAAAAATCATGCAGAATTGTTTTCCTACTACAGTGCACTGTGCACTGCTACCCCATACTTAAGTCTGACACTGTCCTCAGTGTTCATGCATATCTAAATTACCCCACACTTATTTGAAAACAAGAAGAAATAAAAACAAAATAGAAAACTCTTACCCCACACTTATTTGACTAACTAAGGGGAAGAGAAAGAAAATAAAATAAAACAAAGCATGAATGGTAACATAAATAACAAAGCAATGAAGAGAAAACAAAATAAAATGAGAGGAAGATGAGGATTAGAAAAACTCCCTTCATGTATCGAGTAGAAGGGTTTGCTCTGATATGTCAATTGGCTGTTCACCTCAGCCAAGTGTTGTCGCTGAAATGCCCTCGATTTTGTAAGCTCTGAATGCTGGAGCTGCTAACTCTGAGTGTGCCTCGTACGGAGGGTGTGTCTCCCTTCTGGGTCGTGAATTGCCATCCCCATTTTCCGAAGGATATTCAGGTCGGTGGGTCTGGTCGATGGAGCTATCCTTGTCAGCTTTGATCTTTCAATGTCGAGCTCCAGGTAGTGGCTACTAGTGTGATGAATGTCTCGAGCCCCATGGATTGAAAATTTGGCGAAGCCGTGGTGGTAGGGGGCTCCAGTGGTGCAGATCTGGGCCCACATAATTGAGACTTCCTCAGGGAAGTTTCACACAACTGACTAGTATGCAGGGGACGCAAGCTCCTCCATAGCTATACTCCTGATACAATGCCAACTCCTCTATATCTATAGACCGGTTGATACCGCTTGGTCTGTAGGTCACTTGCTCGCACTTGGATAGCTCTAATTGTTGCCCGTTTACCTTTTAGTAGTGTTGTCTTGATCCATTATAACATAAGCTTCCTATGACGACACTTCTGTCATAGTAAACGGGTTTGACCATTAACATCATCTCATCTGTTGATTCTGCGGCTAGGGACTTTGTTGTGGTGGTATTTTCTAGAAGTTTTTAGCTCCAGAGTCATTCCTCCACTAAATCCCGGATGATTTCTTTGGTAGGGATTGTATGTGTTTCCCATTGGAGCAGCATTCTGCAGTAACCTACTCCTACCTCTTTTTGGAATGGTCAGTATTTCATTCCCATAGCAATCCCTACTAAAGTGTGGTACTTGGCAGACTTCACAAATTTGATACATAGGCACATCTGAATCTAGAAAACAGTTTCTCACAGAATTTGCATATGACTTTAACATCATTAGTAGGTAATGCATGTGCTTCAGGCTATTTTTGAAAAGTGTTCCACAACTGCTATGATGTAATTGTTTTTACAGGAAGAAAGAGAAAAGGATTCAATCAATACCCCATATAACAAAGGTTGCAACACTCTATATACGTCGCTGGGGTAGACGATCTCTGGAAGACATGTTACCTTTAGTTGGCGAGCATTGTGGGACTGTATCAAGGATATAGAATCCTTGAATATTATGGGCCAATAAGATCCTGCTTCCAACTCTTTCCGGACAGTGTTGATAGCAGTCAATTGGTCTCCCATAGATCCTTGATGGCATTGCTCCAGAATCTTGTGACCTTCGTCTTCTGAGACACAGCTTCTGATCAACTGATTTGCAATAATTCGAAATAGAAAAACGGATCTCCCTAGTAGTAATATTCCAAATCAACAAAGAATTTCTTCTTTTGCTGATAAGTCATATCACTTGGGAATAATTAGCAACTAGATAATTAGTAATATCGGTAAACCACGGAGGAGAATAATTACTCATAGCAAACAATGAAAATAAATTCTCATTCAGAAATTTATCAAACACTACTGTCTCGTCAATAGCCTTGAATTCGGGGTTTTCTAATCTAGACCAATGGTTTGCTTTCTAGATTTTCAGCCCTTTTTCTTTATCCCGTCTTTCTATATCAAATTCAATAAAACTCAATTAATCAATCTTGGTTTAGCATCAGTTTTATTGAACATATCTCAGAGTAGAGTAATCAGGGTATAATATTGTCTAGACTAGGTATGATATGAATAATGTCCAATCATGCCTTTGTCCTAAACAATTCTTACTGCATAATTACTAACATCAATTCAAAAAGCAATTTCCAATAAAGTGATGTTAGAATGAGTGTAGTAATAACTAGTTCCTCTAATTTGTTCAACAAGATATCATGCAATTATCATAAAAAAGGAACATCCTTTCTCAATAGAATTTTTAAAAGTTTGGCTATTAAGGAAAAATTATTTCATAGCTTGTCTAATAAAGCTAGCATGACTTAAGAAAATCCTAACATAGAATTACATTTCTTCCTAATTAAAACCTAAGCCAAAATTGACAGCTCAAAAGAAAAATATTCTTTCCTCATTTTTATTTTTTTTTCAAAATTAAATAATAGAAATAACACGAAAAAGAGCAGCAAATGTACAAATAAGAAAGAACAAATGAGATAAGCAATAGGGTTGAAGAACAACTTACTGTTGAACAAGAAAAATACAATTTTTTTTGGTTTTAAATTTTTAACATTTTTTTTCTTTTTATATTTTATTTCGAAAGCAGTTAAATTTCCTCAATATGGTTTTAGAATAATTTTCTAAAATTTGATTATCCTAAATGTCTTAATTTCAGATAATGTCTAAAATTAATTAGTTATGATAACCCTATATTTCGGAAATTAATTGTCTAACTAGCATGAAATAAGTGTTAGGTCTAAGGTCTAGGTTACTACTGTTACCTATCATAAGCTTCTAGAAGTTTGAGCAGGAATCCTAAATTCATTATGATATTTCCCCGACAACGGCGCCAAAAATCTGATGCATTTCCGACTGATATGCTAAAATAGGTGTTGTTTTACCCTATGTTGATTATGAGAAATTAAGGGCTTAGATTGACTAATTGTCACATTTAGTCTCTATGCTGTCACTTAATCAGTCAGAATCTAAGGCAGAGTACCTATCGTGTAGCTAGTCTGTTGGAAAGTATCTACGAATTTAATTAGATTAATTATCGTACTTCCAGGGAAGTGATAACGGCTTAGTAGTAACTATCCTCTTACCCTAACACTTATCTTATGATCCAGTTATGCAATCATTCACCAAAATCTTTGATGAGAGGGTGATTCATTCTCCACTAGGTTTAAGTCTATCGAAGCCTAAGAGTGTTTTACAGATAATGTCCTGATTCTATGTTATACTATTCCTACATGTTGATTGACCTATCTTCGAGTATTTTATATATATCTTGGCCTAGATTGCAATTATGTATTGAGTCTAAAGGTGTACGACATCTGAGTTACCTGATAAACCGCCCTACCTTAATGACGGCCGTACTCACGATTCGAGCTAAAGGCATCCATGAAAGTCCTATGTCACTTAGGAGATCATGCCGCTCGCCCTAACGCCGGCATAAACACACAAACTCAGCCTACTTAGACTACTCTAACAAACATGGTGATCTATAAGTCATTTCATCTAATATGGCAGACACCAATGCTTTACGACGGGAAAGTCCTAAATTGATGCCTGTTAAACTAAACAGGTTATGATTAGACCGTGGTTAGGATTTGTCTATAACCCTACATTTAGTTTAAAAGAAACTACATTATACATGCAGACATAATGAAAGTTAAGCTGGTGGCCTTTTCCGGAAAATCACAAAGTACTTCAACATGCATAACATATATTCATAAAATCATAATCCAATAGTCATAATAAATGTTTGGACGAACACAGTACAGACATATAAAGAGAGGGACAAGGGGACCGATGCCATAAAGTATTCACCCTTTACATAGTCCGCTGATGGAGCAACTGCTTGTATATGTTGGACTGCTCGACCCGACTCTGCTCGACAGAACCTTCGGCGGACGCTTCCTCAACCTAGTAGCTGGACTTTACCTTAATACCCAGCTTAAGCACAACCCTGTTGACTGACTCTTCGAACGCCTAGTGCCCTCTTAGGATCTCCTAACGAAACCCGGGTATTCTATGAATACCAGAAACGAACCTATCTAGTCGTATCCTAGGATCTAAGACAGAATCTCAGAAACAAAGAACACGAGACACTACCTAAGAATATAAATAAACCTATACTAAAACCTGAGAACACTAAGTGACTTGTATACTATAGAAAATTGTATACTTGAAGTCACTAAATGACTCAGATTGAGTGGAGAGGAATGAATTCAATTGAGGAATGCCTGTGGTATTTATAGTAGGGGAACTGAGTGATTTTCTCTCAGAATTTCAATGTAGGATTCTGAATTGGGGCTCGGGACGCCCGTCCTGGATCTGGGATGCCCGTCCCGGCCTGTTGACCAGGTCAGGATGGTCGTCCCAAGTCCTGGACGTCTGTCCTGGCTTGTTGACCATGTCAGGATGCCCATCCTGGGTTCGGGACGCCCATCCTGGGTTCGAGACGCCCATCTCGACTTCCGAACTTATGAAAATCACGTTTTTCCCCAGAAATTTGCCATTTCCTTCTACTTTTCACCTGACACTTCCAAAATCACAAAAACTGTGAAATTGAGTTAATAACAATCAATTAAGAACAATTTACCATCAATTTCACCCAAAATTATGCCTAAAAACATGCTAAAAATGTGATATGATTTATGCATATTAATGTACAAATAAAAATAAAAGTTGTTGAAGTTTAATTTGATGTAACTGGGATAAGTGGGTAACCATCAACCCAATTGTGTCATCAACTCCGAACAAAACTTTGCGACCATAGGCAAAGGTGTCGGATTCCATAGACCTCAAAATGGTGCTCCGCCAAAGTATTTTCCAATCTTAGGATTGAAAAGATAAAGGTTGGTGAGTGGAGGGGCCGACTTTTGTACATCCTGGTGTCCAGTTCTCTTCGCTCTTGAAGAAGTCGAAAGCCCTCCCTTGTCCATGGATATAAGGGAAGGTCTTGAAAACCTTCCCTAATTCTTCTAGAGCCCGAAGTCTACTCTACTAGAGCCAAGACATTTTCAAACTCCGGGGTACTTGACACGCGAAGGGGCTGGGAAGATTTCTTTCTCTGAGGTTCAGTCTCTTCCCCTTCGTGACTCTGCTTAGATCTCGAAGTTGGGGCAGCAAAGTCTTTCCTTTTGGATTTTTCAGCAGGTTTGGCTCTTTGGGGAGATTTTCCCATGGGGTGGCTGGAGGAGGAGTCGAGACAGTATCCTCTGAAGTGGCTACCACAGCCAGAATTGTAGACCTTTCAACATTACGAGCGGGGTTCGACTCAATGTTTCTGATCGCCGCTTTGTGTGCAAGTCTTTGAGCTTCGTGGCGTTGTGCAAAACCTCCAGCCATATCTGAAAAACAAAAGAAGAATAAGTTATTATTGGTACTAGGGTAATAATGACGAAGTATAAAAAGATAGACATTTTTTCTACCCTCTTTAGTAGGACATCCCACATTGTTCTGATTGGAGCATACATGGCAATCCTTGAAGAAAACCCAGTTAGGATGCAATCCACATGAGGTACTCATTATCATCCTCAAGCCTTAATTCTCTCTTACGAGCATCCACTGATAACCCTCCAGTCTCGCAGTAATTTCTACTCTCATGTGCTATGAGTTCGCTAGTCAAGAAAACCTTGGTTTGAGTTTTGGGGCTATTACCAAGTTCGCTCTTAACATAATCTAAAAATTTTCTGTCCGACTTAGAATACTTAGTGTTCCTCTTAAACAGACTCCAGGCAGAGAGGGTTTTGGTAATGGAAAAAAAGGGAAACCTGAAGTGGATTCTACACAAACTCACTTCTCTCTCCATAAGCCTACCTTATTTGGTGCCAGTTAAAAAAGGGTCACTACACTTGGACGAGGTCGAAGTAAAAAGGTTAGGTTATTCATTTGAAGTATGGAATAAAATGTGCGAAGAATTAGTTCAAAAATTTCAACTCCTATGCGTCTACACAAAATAGTAAGGGACATTAAATACCTAACTCGGTGGGATGGACATGAGCATTTTGGATTTAATCAAATTCAAAAAAATTTAGAATGCGGAGTCAAAGGGTACACTAAGTCCGACATAAAATTATCTACATGGATTGGGACGAAGTAGTTTGACATGACAACAATAGATGGTATATGGTAAATCCTAAATTGGTTGTATCTAAGTCTCCGGTTAGTGCGGTACTTCGATTTAGTGGACAATGTTATTTTTCAATGTGAAGTCACGAGGAAGCCATTTTTTGGTCCTAGGTGGGTTGTTGAGGACACTCATATTCGAAACATCTCTAGTGGTCAACCCAGTTGCAGTTACTCCGTTATACGAGGTTCTAGGAATTCTAGGATCTTGAGGGATAGCTACGAGAATGGTTAAGTTATCAAACGAAAGGTTTGTCGAAGCTTGGATACTTGGAACTACAAAAATTGCTTTAGAAACAAGCGAAGTCTGTCCAACCTCATTTCTATTCCCTACACTCTCCTCACTCGAAGTGTCAAAATCTTCACCATACATCTTGTATCCGAAGTAGATGCAGAGGTACTAAACTCTATTTCGACTATTTCATGAATTGAAGCTATACTGCCCTTAGAGTTTCACATGATAACCAGAGAGAAATTATGTTTTGATGAGTTATTCTCACAAGTTTTTAAACTTCGCCTAGAAGATATTTAACCCCTAAAATTTTACCAACTACTCTTACAAATCTACCCAAATCAAAGTTTGCACGATTCTCCTCTAATCGTGCATCATTCTCAAATACAACTAAATTTGAGAATACCATGATCGGTAAAAATCTGGTTCTGGTTTAGACTTGAGTGTTGTTGATTTTGAATTTGATACCTGCAAAGAGAAAGTCACGCGACGGTGGGTTCCCGAAGATGACCCTCCGAAGGTTTAGTTAGATAGATGATATTTAGGAGATAAACAAGGAAATTATAATAGAACAAAGGATATCGGTAGAGTAAAGGGTCTTTTGAAGAGTAGAAGAAGCCAAAAGTCCTTTATCCTCCCATTTTCCTCTCTTTTATAGTGGGAAAACTTACCTTTTTACCTTAGGGGGGTAACTTTATTTTCATCATTGCTAGGTGAGTCATCGGACACCCGTCCGCTTTTCATCATTACTCGCTGAGTCACCGGACACCTGTCCGTGAAGAGCATCATTATATGATGAGTCACTGGACACCTGTCCACTTGCATCACCATTTCCCTTCAGGGATCTATTTTTCTTTAAGAGGTGATGTGGTTCAATTGCACTCCGTTATTTCGTATGTTAGCTTCATTAGTTCGGAGTGTGGTTCAGAGAAGTTTGACACTTCGTTTATTGTGGCTGTATTGTTAGTCGAAGTTTAATGTGTACGGTCTCTTGTACTCCGACCTTCCCTAAATTCCTTGTACTCCGACTATTATTAAATCCTTTCAGTGGCCCCCGAGATTGAGATAACAGATACAGTTGTCTCAATCTTTAAGTGGGGAATTTGAAACATCATCGAAGTTTAAAAGTTTGGGAATTTTTTAAAGTTTTGGGATAAAAACTAAAGCAAACAGCTACCAGAAAGGTGAAAAGTTTTTCATCGTTGCGGTCCAGATATCGAGGCAGTGGTGTCATAGAAAAAGCATTTTTTGGGAGTAGGAAGTGACGGGTTGCATGCTTGACTACCTTTAATATTCTGAGATCGATCAAGCTTCCTGAGCACACTTCCAAAAAATTATTAAAATAATGAAATAGATACATACATTTGCATATGTATCGCACCATTCTTTGCCTAAAAATACCACAAAAACCCCCTTCTTCATACTTTACGAAAATTTCTAGGGCATTCTTTTGTCTTTTGAACTGGTTCCTTTCCATCTCTATTTTCTATAAGCTTGAAGCTTCTCTAAGTTTTACTTCTTTTTCGTCGTTTATACAAATCCTGCTAGAAATTTAAAGCTTCGTCTTCACCACAATCTTCCAAAAAAAATATTGGGAAACAATAGTTCGTCATTTACAGTATTCGAATAATTTCTTTATGTTTTTGACTTTGAAGAGAATGGTGTGGTCACCGGCTCTGTTTTGAGGGACTGGCTTAAGTTGTTTATTTTGAAAAACTGAAGGGGAGGAAATTTTGTTGAAAAGTCAGAAAAAGGGTTTTGTTGGTATATATTTAGGTTGGATTTTTGAAGAAGAGTGTTTTAGGGGTTTTATAGGTTCTAGACGGAGTGCTAAGACTTTGCGTTTTATTCTCAAGTTACCATGTCGAACACTGATAGCACTGTGAATCCATCTACTAAAATTGTTGAAGTGGAGTCTGATGATTCAACATCTACTTCGGTGGAACAGATGTTCGAAGAGGACAATGATACTTCGAGTGAAAAGAGCGTGGAGAGTAAAAAGAAAAGTGAAAAGGATGGCGTATTAGTGGCCACTATTGCCCAAACTCCGGCCGATATATCTCTTGCCAACTTAACTATCCCGGTGGCTGTTCCCCTAGACCCTAATGTCCCTAAAACCACCTATGCCGGAGTAACTTTAACTGGCTTTAACATTAGGGATATTCAAGGCTCAAGCAATTTAAGTGATACCAGCGACTCCGATGATTATGAAGCAGTTCCCAAGACTAAAAAACAACTGTCTGGGGATTTTATCTTGAGGACAAATCAAATTAGTGGGGAGTTGGGCGCTTTAACAGTAGATATGGATAGGTCTAGGTTTAGGATGTTCTGTTTACCCATATGTCCTCCAATGACTGATTATTTTGTTCCTATTCCCTTTGAACATTTTCTTTGTAGACTGAGTTTACCTCTTGACCCCGCCTTTTGTGATTTTCTTCAAACTATACGTTCTCAACCAACCCATATATATCCTAATGGAGTTAGATATTTCTTTTCCTTCCCAATTTTGTGTAGACGGATCGGGGTTGAGGTTTCAGATTTATTACTCCGTACATTTTTTTCTGTACTCCGAATGAATAATTTGACTTTGTCACTTCGACCTCGTAAAAACGTGGTCACTCTTTTTGAACATGTGCCCAGTAAACTTAGCCTTTGGCGGGATAGGTGGGTTGTGTAGAATCTAACCTAGGTTTCCCATTCTATCCCAAAAGTAAATCTCTCCTTTCTCTTAGTAAAGTATATAAAAGGATGAAATACTCTGACTCCGATAGAAAATTTTTGGATTATGTTACAAGCGAGTTGGGAGATGATCCCAAAAAGCAGACTAAAGTATTTTATACTAGGGACCTGTTAGAGAACACAAGTAGGTATTCCTGCGGAGTAGGGGGTATGAGAGCTGATGCTCATAGAAAAGAATTGGGTATGGAAGATGATAGTGAATATCCAATGTGGAGACTTCATCCCAATAGGGTATTTTTCTACTGAATGTCCAGAGTGTAGTGACCCACGAAGTCTCGTGTGTCTTCCTAAGAAAAATATAGGTTAAATTCTAAGTGTATTCTCTTCGATGGTCTTCTTTAGTCTCAGTTCTTTAAATAACTGTTTTGTTTTGTTTCTTGCAGAAATGGCTTCCAGCTTCTCCAAACGCAGAGATGCTTTGTTAGGTATGAAGGAGAAGGCTATAAGTGAGTCTACTCCGAACCCAGCTCGGGCTATTGAGAAGGCTTCTCTGAATGCCGCCCCTACCTCTTCTGAAGATGCCACTGCAACTACTCCGCCCGTTGATACTCCGGAGGAGGTTTCCACTCCCCTGGTTACTAGGACTGACAGGAGAAGGGGAAAGAAAACCGTCGGTTCTGGTCCTAGGGGCAAAAGGAGTTTGGAGCAGACTGAAGTTGATGCTCCAAGCAAGCGGCTGGCCCAAGAGTCCCGTCTTCCTGCCGTTGATGAGGAAGAGGAAACACTGGCTGTTGTCCAACGGACTCTGAGCTCCAACAGAGGACAGGGAAGTTCACCCGCTCATCCCGCTGATTTCCCTTGGACTCAAGAAGAGTTTAGGGTCCCAAAATCAAAGAGGGATCTCTTCAAACTATCCCAGGATATCCAAAAAGCTACTCCGCCCTTAAAGAACTTAATGATCTCCGACCCCATTGTCGGAAAATATTTTGGCGGAGCTTTTTTGTCTCGGGCTATGGACTCCGACACCTTTGCCCGTGCTAAGAGTCATTCTTTCGGAGTTTACGGACTCCATCGGAAACATAGGCTCTTTGATCTCTCAGATGAGTGTACTGATTTCTTGGAAATTGATAATACTCCTTTTAGTAAGTGATTTTAGAGTGTACTGACTACGCCCTTGTTTTCAGGCCTGCGCTTATATCAGTCATGTAGGTAACATGGCTTCATCTGCCAACACTTCGAAGACCATGTTGATAAGTATAGAGAAAAAATGTACAAACTTGGAAAGCGAGTTGTCTTCGAAGTTGAAAGAGTTGGACCTCTCCGAATCAAAACTGAAGTCATCTGAAGAAAATTTGGCTTTGGTCATTGAACAGAAGGATAAGCAGTCCGAGGAGCTTAAATCTTATAAGGACGCCAATGAAGACTTAAAGGTGCAACTTAGCGAGATGGATAGAAAACTAAAAGAGTCTGAGGCAAACTATCGGACTGCTACGGAGAGGGTTAAGTACCTAGAGTCTGCGGAGTATACTTCCCATTTGATAGGAGTGTACCGCAAGTTTGAAGCATATGAAGATGAGGTTTTTCTTAAGAGCCATGGCTTCTTCGATCGTGGATGCACACATATACTCCGCAACTTCCATGAGAGCATAACTGACAAGACTCGCATGGTACATGTTTATTTAGGAAATTATACTGATCCTCGCTTCAGGAGTGGGTGTGATTTTGTACCCTATAATGAAGCAGAGCTGAAAGAGATCCAGGAGAGGGATCAGGAAGATGGGAGAGTTTGGGAACCTCCTGCGCTTACTTCGCCAAATTTCTTGGATTTGGTTAAGGAAATTGGAAGGGCTCTTGACTTGACAAATCCGTCAGCGGAGAATCAACCAGCAGTAGCTGAACAGACTCCGACTGACAATCCTACTGAAAACCCTTGAATTGGTGGGATGTAATTTGTCTTTTGGGATGACTTTATTTTGATTTTTGGAAATGCATGTACCACACCTTTTGGAATGTATAGTAATATAACTGACGTTGTTCTTACTTTGACTATCACATTGTTGTTGAAAAATTCTTAATGTATAAAAATTCTTAAGTTATTTTACTTCGCTCATTAAACAGATATCAAAGGTGTTCAACTATCATTAAACGTGAATCAACCTTAAATATCACTTCAAAGTAAAGAGCCAACAAATTTGTTTTTAAAACTTTCAAGTCATTTAACTCCGCTCATTAAATGAATATCAAAGGTGTTCAACTATCATTAAACGTGAATCAACCTTAAATATCACTTCGAAGTAAAGAGCAAACAAATTTGTTTTCAAAACTTTCAAGTCATTTAACTCCGCTCATTAAACGAATATCAAAGGTGTTCAACTATCATTAAACGTGAATCAACCTCCGATATTACTTCGAAGTAAAAGAGCAAACAATATTTCTTCTCCAAATGACTAAGAAATTTGAGGTCAGACAAATCACATCATTAACTATCAGACGTATAAAACGAACTTGAAATGCAATGCCAAGTCTCAACTTTGAAAGATTCAAATATCTAGTATTATAAACAAGTTCTTAAATGACCTTTGTCGCGTACATGCATGTGACTCAACACCAACAACTTGTGTCATTAACAATCAACAAAAGGCTTGACTTGACCACCAAGTTTTAGAGTTTAAATGCCAGCATAACTGAGGTTACATAAAGTACTTTTTCAAATGATTTGAATGCCATGGGTTTGGAAGTAAAATTCTTTCTTCATTGGTCAGACGTATGTACCTTTTTTGACCTCGCTGTGTATCCTGTATGGGCCTTCCCAATTCTGAGTCAGTTTATCTGCATCAAGGGCTCTAGCTGTACCTTCTATCTTGCGGAGTACCCAGTCTCCAACATATAAAGGTCTTGACACGACTTTCTTATCATGATGAGATTTTGTCTTCTTTTTATAAGCCTCCATGCGGAGTCGTGCTATTTTGCGTTTCTCATCTAAAAGTCAAGGTCGTAAACGCGATTCTGTTCATTGTCCTTGATGTTATAGGCCACAATTCGATGTGTGGGAATGGCGAGTTTGGCTGGTGCGACGGCTTCGCTTCCATATATCAAAGAAAAAGGGGTTTCCCCAGTTAGCCCCCGAGCCGAAGTTCGGACTGACCAAAGTGCGGAATATAATTGATCCGCCCATTTCTTTGAAGTTCCTTCGAGGTTCTTTTTCAATGCTCGAAGCACCAATTTATTGGCTGCCTCAGCTTGTCCATTGCTTTGGGGGTGTGCCACTGACGACTTCCAATGCCTTATGTGAAGACACTCACACTCCGCAGAAAATTTATTCGAAAATTATGTGCCATGGTCTGTCACCACTACTCAAGGTTCTCCGAATCTGCATAGAATTGAATCGTGAAGAAACTTAGTGACATTTTCTTCGGTAGGATTGACTAGTGGCTTTGCTTCGATCCATTTAGAAAAATAATCTGCTGCTACCACTAGGTATTCAAATCTGCCTCGAGTTTTGGGAAATTTTCCCATAAGATCTAATCCCCACATATCAAACGGCCATGTGGTTATTACTGGGGTTTGTTGTATTGACGGAAGCCTCAGCACATCGCCGAAAATTTGACATGTTCGACATTTTCGGATGAAGTCCAAGATGTCTTGTTGAAGAGTCGGCCAGTAATATCCTTGGTGGAGTATTCTTGTGGCCAAAGCTCTAGTTCCTGGATGACCTCCGCAAGTTCCCTCATGCACTTCTTCAAGAATTGGTTTCACCATATTTGGGGGTACACATCGGAGTAAAGGTTTGGTGAACGACCTTCGATATAAGATTCCTTCATGAATTAGATATCGAGCACTCTGTCTTCGGATTCTTCGTGCTTCGTTATGATCTTCCGGAAGTTCGTCTCTCCCAATAAAGTTTCTAATTTCGTCAATCCAAGTATCCTTACTTGGAGTCACCATCCTCACCGAACCTTCTTGATCAATAGAAGACGAAGTATGAACTCTGATGTTGATATTGAGGTTATTTGGAACATCCCCCGAAGCGATGCGAGAGAGTTGGTCGGCCTCTCAATTCTGTTGCCGATCTATTTTATCTATCTGGAAATGGTCGAAGGAACTTTTCAATTGGGAAGCTTTTTCTGAATACTTTTTTAAGTTTTCAGAATTGACCATGTAATCTTCATTCATCTGTCAAACAACTACTTGTGAATCACTTTACACAAGAATTGATGTTATCCCTGCTTCAATGGCCCAAAGCATACCCTGAATGAGAGCTTCGTACTCAGCCTAATTATTGGATATGGGATAATTAAGGTAAATACTCTTATGAACCACTTGCTCTCCGCTTGGGGATTTTATGATGACTCTGACTCTGGTACCCCAGATATTTACAGACCCATCAACAAACATGGTCCAATGTTCTGGCAGTTGTCGCGGCGGAGGCTCTTCATAGGGAATCATTGCTGACCCTTCGTCCTCTGTAAAGGAGGCCTCTACCAAAAAATCTGCCAACACTTGTGCTTTAATGGTCGTTCGCGGCTTGAACCTAATATCATAACCACATAACTTGACCGACCATTTTAACATTCTTCTGGACTGATCTATCTTATGAAAAATCTGTTTAAGTGGTGAGTTCGTATATACCATGATGATGTGGGCAGTGAAATAAATTCGTAATTTTTTTGGCAGTAACAACCAAAGAGTAAGCTAATTTCTCTATATTAGGGTACCTGGATTCAGGTTCATTCATAACTTTAGTTACATAGTAAACGGGGAGTTGTTTACGATCAACTTCTCGAAGTAAAACTGAAGCAACGACTAGGTTACAAGTTGACAAATATAGATACAAAACTTCTCCGGTTTTTTGCAAACTCAAAAGAGGTGGGTTTTGGAGGTAAGTTTTCAGCTTTTCCCACTCCTCTCTACACTCTGAATTCCATGTAAAAGTACTTGCAACTTGCTTTAAGACCTTGAAAAATGGAAGACATCTTTCGGCTGACTTCGAGATAAATCTTCCCAATGCTGCAATACATCCGTTAAGCCTCTACACAGCCTTCACGCATCGAGGTTCCATCATATTGACAAATGCTTCAATTTTTTAAGGATTGGCCTCAATTCCACGTTCCATCATCATGAAACCAAGAAATTTCCCTAAGTGTACCCCGAATGTACACTTACTTGGGTTTAGCTTTAGCTGGTACTTCGTCAATGTGTCAAAAGTCTATCTCAGATCCTCCAAATGGGACTTGTCCGTCGAAGTTTTAACCACCATGTCATCAACGTATACTTCGGCATTTCTTCCGATTTGCTCTTCGAAAACTCGATCAACCATCCTTTGATACGTTGCTCCGACATTCTTTAGTCCGAACGGCATGACCTTATAACAAAAGACTTTACTTGCGGCTTGAAAGGAGGTGTGTCTTTGGTCTGCCTCTTTCATCTTTATTTGGTGATAACCGGAGAACGTGTCCAAGAAACTGAGAGTCTTGTAACCTGCAGTCGCATCTACTAACGAACTAATCTTCGGGAGCGGATAGCAATCTTTTGGGCAAGCTTTGTTTAGGTCAGTGAAGTCTACGCACATCCTCCATTTTCCGTTAGGTTTCTTCACCATGACAACGTTCGCCAACCAAGATGGATAGCCTATTTCGCGAATAAACTTAGCCCGGAGGAGTTTCCCAACCTCCTCTTTAATCGCATCCTCTTTCTCATCTTTAAATCTTCTCAGCCTTTGTTGCACCGGAGTAATTGCAGGATCAATATTCAGCCTATGTTCAATAACATTCGGGTTGATTCCAGGCATGTCCGAAGTGCACCAGGCGATGTTGTCTTGATGCTCTGTCAAAAATTTCTTCAGTTGTGCCATTTCTTCTTTTGGCAAACTTCACCTAATTCTGACTTTTTGCTTGGGGTATTGAGGGTGGATCACAATTTCCTCATACTCCTGAGAGTTATGGATTTTTTCCTCAGGAGCTTGTTCCGGAGTTGAAGTAGTGGCTACTTCGCCTGTTACCGCCATCGGGGATGATGTACTTTCTACTTCAGGATTGATCCTTTTATATTTAACCAAATAATCTAGTATTCTCTTTGGATTGCTCATCTCCATCCCAATTCCCCTACTGGTAGGGAACTTAACTCGTTGGTGCGGGACTGAGACTACCATATCAAAAGCTGCCTGAGCCGGGGTGCCCATTATTACATTGTACACCGACTGTACATCTACTATATAGAATTCTACCTCTTCTGTCCGGCTCAACAGTCCAACGCCAAGGGTTACGTTCAAAATCATGATTCCCTTCGTTGGTACTTTATGTGTAGTGAATCCTTCCAATTTCATCGAAGTGGGCCTCAACATCTCTTCTCCAAACCCCATATCCTGAAAACATTGATAATACAAAATGTTCGATGAAGCACCAGAGTCTATCAGGACTCACTTAATCAAAAATTGTTGAAAATTTGGATGAGTCATTGATACATCCAGAATCACTGGATTAAGCTTTTTTCCCTTTGTTGGTGCCAACTCCGCTTTTGTGAAGGAAATAACATCCTCCTTCTCCAAACTTTTCGGGGCAACGTAGGATTCTTTTAATAAATGAATTTGCCGTTTTTGTTGTGCCATTGATGGGACTTCGTTTAAGATCACATCAATCACCTTTTCCTTCCCTTTCAATGACTGCTGCTCCCGTTGTGGCTCGTCCTTCATGAATTCTGCTAGTAATCCCCTCCTTTTCAAGGATTCAATGATCTTTTTTAATTGGTAACAATACTCCGTATTGTGACCATAATTCTGATGGAAATCGCAGTATCTACTTCAATCTCGTACTCTGTCCGTGTGTGGATTCAAAGGGGGTGGATCTTTTACTCCATACTTTTCTTTTAACACCGCGACTATATTTTCCATTGGTATATTCAAACCAAAAAGCTTCTCTATTTTCGGAGTGCGGCTCTTTCCTCCTGCGTTGAAATTGGTCTTGCGGCTCGATTTGCTTATCGGAGTGAAGGACTTTCCTTTGTTGTGAACTCCCCTTGGCATATTAGGACGTGAATCCAATTTGGGGTTTTCGCCCTTATTAAAGTCGACTACGTCTTTCAGTGCGGCCATCCTGCGATCAGAATGCTCTATGGCTAGGGCCACATGCTTTGCTGTTTTAAACATTTCTCCAATAGTTTGAGGGTGTCAGAGTTCGAACTCCGTTTTGAGAGCATGAGATGTTAACCCTCCTTCGAAGCAAGTTATAACGGTATCTTGGCTCAGACCCTCGATTTCATCGTAAATCTTTTTAAACCTCTCAAAGTACTCCAAGAGTGGTTCATCATCCTTTTGTTTAACATTCTTCAGGTCCCCTCTCGTCTTCGGGAGTTCGCCAGCTGTACTGAATTTGTCCAAAAAATTCTTCTCCAATGTATACCAAGAGTCAATGCTATTTGCCTTCAGGGATGTGAACCATGTTAAGGCTTTTTCCGTCAAGGTACTAGGAAAAGCTTTACACAATATGGCTTCATTGCTAGAAACCAAACCCATTGCTGCCTTATATCTGCAAATATGTTCTTGTGGCTTCGTTCTGCCATTGTACAGAACAAATTGTGGTAGTTTCAAGCCGCTGTCCGGGAGAACGTCCCTAATCCACTTTTCAAATGGTCCCATTTCGAATGCTTATCATTTCCCCCCCTTTCTTTGTCGATCTCTGCTGTGAGCTCTTTTTCGGAGTGGATTTTTGTAGATATTTCGCAACTGAAATTCGATGTTTTGGTGCTGTCTTAACCTTTTACCTTTGATCGCTGTCGGGTGACAACTTCGTGCGAACATGTCATGTTTCTCCAACTTCGCTTCTTTGGGGTCCTTTTGATGTCTCACCTCTCATTTTGTATGACGCAGAGCCCATATTCATCATATTATGGGGATCTCCTTGAAATCCATTCGAAGGAACAGGAGGATTTCGCAACACGCTCTGAGCTACCTGTGAATATACAAGTTGGTAAGCGGGTGGCACTGCCTGGAAACTTATAGGAGGCAAAGTTTCCCCTAGATTGGCAGCCTCTTGTTGAAGTTGAATCCAATTGTCAAGTAATTTCTGACGTTTTCTTAGTCTTTCAACTTTCTGCTACAAATGTTGCATATCTACGGAAACTGGCGCAACATGCATCGATGCCATGGGGGCAGCTGGTTCTCGAACGTTTCTCTCGTCCGAAAGGTTTCTTACGTCAGACTTTAATTACTGCGGTTTCGATACTGAGGTTACTTTGGGTATAACTTTGGATGTAGACTGAGATGATTTTTGTTCACTCATGTTGGCTTTCACTATTTTTGTTTTTGAATATCTGGAATGAAAGGTTTTTCAATCGTGTTCCCGGTAACTGAACCAAACTGATCGGGAAAAATCTGGTTCTGGTTTAGACTTGAGTGTTGTTGATTCTGAATTTGATACCAGCAAAGAGAAAGTCACGTGACGGTGGGTTCCCGAAGATGACCCTCCGAAGGTTTAGTTAGATAGATGATATTTAGGAGATAAACAAGGAAATTATAATAGAACAAAGGATATTGGCGGAGTAAAGGGTCTTTTGAAGAGTAGAAGAAGCCAAAAGTCCTTTATCCTCCCATTTTCCTCTCTTTTATAGTGGGAAAACTTACCTTTTTACCTTAGGGGGGAAACTTTATTTTCATCATTGCTAGGTGAGTCATCGGACACCTGTCCGCTTTTCATCATTACTCACTGAGTTACCGGACACCTGTCCGTGAAGAGCATCATTACATGATGAGTCACTGGACACCTGTCAGCTTGCATCACCATTTCCCTTCAGGGATCTATTTTTCTTTAAGAGGTGATGTGGTCCAATTGCACTCCGTTATTTCTCATGTTAGCTTCATTAGTTCAGAGTGTGGTTCGGAGAAGTTTGACACTTCGTTTATTGTGGCCGTATTGTTAGTCGAAGTTCAATGTGTACGGTCTCTTGTACTCCGACTTTCCCCAAATTCCTTGTACTCCGACTGTTATTAAATCCTTTCAACCAGATTCCTAAAGAAACCAAAAACATATATCAATTACCTATGATATTCATATATTCCCTAGATTAAACAGAAGAAGAATAAAGAAAAAGAACGCAATCGAACCGAAAATACCTTTGAATTTGATGATGAATGAAATGATGAAGGTCTTTAATGTAGATATGTGAGCAAGAACAACACAATGAAGAAAAAAGTATAGAAAATTTCTAAGAAAACAAGCAAATCTTGAAGAATTGTTAAGTTGCAGAGAGAGAATGAAGAAGAAGATAAACAATGGCAATGAAAATGGAGAGGATTCGTAAAGGAAGAAAAGGGAAAAACTTTAGGTACTTATAGAAGTCAGGAGGCGTATCGGGTAATCTTATTAAAAGTTTACCTTCAAAACCCACTTAATCACGCTAAAGTTCGCTTTGATTGATTTCTATCCCTGAAAATCTGCCGGTCCACATCACCTTTATCTCGGGTAGTACAAAGTAGTGCCGAAAATGCCAAATGTCTCTTTGCAATTATGAGAAGACAACTATTGTGTTGGGAACCGACAAACTAGCTGGTAGTTCCCACTTTGATTCAAAACTACCGAAGTCTTAAATGACTCGATGAATCTCAACTTCGCACTCAGTGATTTTAGATTGAGATAATTTAATTCCTCATCTTAATCTCGCGGGCCACTAAGGAGGAAAATAATTATAGCATTGCCACGTCACTCGTAGAACTCATACCGAAGTCCCACTTGATGCCACACCATCATGATTGTGAAGTTTGATTATACCAGAGAGGGTCATATTTACATGGTGTATATCAAAGTAAAGATATACTCTTCACACGAAGTTTGAACTTCAGTAACTTTCCCATTTATTCAGAGTACTGAAGTAAAGACAAAGGAAGAACAAGATAACGATTTTATCCCGAATATCGAACTTTCGTGAAGGATCTTTGAATATTTAAAAATGAGCTGATATTTAATTATGGGTCTTATTTAACCTATTGGACCAGAATTAACATCTCAAATTTAATACAAATGTCATTCATATCAATTCAACCGATAAGTGTCCGTATGACTCATCTAGACGAGGTGAAATCCAATTTACATTTACCATTGTAAAATATAAATCATGTAATTTTTCAATTATAAATATGTGATATGCATAAATCATATCACATTTTTAGCATGCTTTTAGGCATGATTTAGGGTGAAATTGAGGGCAAATTGGTCTTAATTGTTCATTATTAACTCAATTTCCCAGTTTTTATAATTTTGGAAGTGTTAGGTGAAAAGTAGAAGAAAATGGCAAATTTCGGGGCAAAAACGCAATTTTTCAGAAGTTCGGACTTCGGGGAGGGCGTCCCGAATCAGGACGGGCGTCCTGACCTGGTCAACAGGTCGGGACGTGCGTCCAGGACTCGGGACGGCCGTCTTGACCTGGTCAACAGACCGGGATGGGCGTCCCGAACCAGAAATTCAAGTCCCACATCGAATTTTTGATGAAATATCACTCCAGGAAGCTGCTATAAATACCCCAGGCCTTCCTCAGTTGAATTCATCCCTCTCCACTTGATCTGAGTCATTCAGTGACTTCCAGTGTACAATTCTCGAATACACAAGTCGCTTAGAGACTCAAATTTCAGTATAAGTTTTCTTTCTTTCTTCTTAGTGTTTCGTTTTTCTTAGTCTTTGAGAAATAGTCTCAGATCCTAGGGTTCGATAGATAGGTTCGTTTCTGGTATTCATAGAATACCCGAGATTTCGTTAGGAGATCCTAAGAGGGCTCGAGGCGTTCGAAGAGTCAGTCCACAGGGCTGGGCTTAAGCTGGGTATTAAGGTAAAGTCCAGCTACTAGGCTAAGGAAGCGTCCTCCGAAGGTTCTGGCGAGTAGAGTCGGGTCAAGCAGTAGGACATATAGAGCAGTACGCTCCATCGGCTAGACTAAGTAAAGGGTGATTTCTTTATGGCATCAGTCCCCCTGTCCCTCTCTTATATGTTGTTATTGTGTTTGTCCAAAGAATGATTTTGAATATCGGATTATGATTTTCATGAATATTTGTTATATATGTTGAAGTTGTTATGATTTTCCGGAAATAGCCACCTGCTTAATATTCATTATGTCTGCATGTCTAATGTGGTTTCTTTTAAACTAAAATTAGGGTTATAGATAATTCCTAACCATGGTCTATTCATAACCTGTTTAGTTTAACAGGCATCAATTAGTATTGGTATCTGCTATAATAGATAAAATAACCTACAGAACACCCTGTTTGTTAGAGTAGTCTAAGTAGGTTGAGTTGAGCGTTTATGCCGGCGTTAGGGCGAGCGGCATGATCTTAAGTCACTTCGAGGATCATGGATGCCTTTAGCTCGAACCGTGAGTAGGGCCTTCATTAAGGTAGGGCGGTTTATTAGTTGACTCGGATGTGGTACACCTTTAGACTCAAAACATAGTTGCAATCCAGGCTAAGATATATCTAAAACACTCGAAGAAATGTCAATCAACATGTAGGAACAGTATAACATGGAATCATGACCTCATCTATAAAACACTTTTAGGCTTAATTAGACTTAAACCTAGTGGAAAATGGATCACCCTCTCATCAAAGTTATTGATGAAGATTGCATAACTGGATCATAAGATAAGAGTTAGGATAAAAGGCTAGTTACTACTAAGCCGTTACCAGTTCCCTGGGAGTACGATATTAATAAATTAAAATCGTAGATACTTTCCAAGAACTAGCTACACGATAGGTACTCTGCCTTAGGTTCTGATTGATTAAGTGACAACAATTGAATGCTAAAGTGACAGTTAGTAAGACTCAGTCCTTAATTACTCATAATCGACATAGGTAAATAAAGCCTATCTTTTAGCATACCAATCGGAACGCATTAGATTTTTGGCGCCGTTGCCGGGGAAAAATCATAATGAATTTAGGATTACTGGCCACAATTCTAGAAACTTATGATAGGTAGTGGTAGTAACCTAGACTTTAGACCTACACTTATCTTATGCTAGTTAGACAATCACTTTCCGAAATATAGGATTATCATAACTAACTAATTTTAGATATTATCTGAAATTAAGACATTTAGGATTATGAAATTTTAGAAAATTATTCTAAAACCACCATATTGAGGAAATTTCTTTGCTTTCTAAATAAAATATAAAAGAAAAAAAATGTTAAAAATTTAAATTCCCTAAAAATATTTTTCTTGCTTTTCTATTTTTCTTTTCTTTCTATTTTTTTATTTGTTATTCCTAACCAGATTTTGCACTCATAGATGAAGGGAACAAGAGCCCAGGATATCCTGGACGAATTAGAAAATAACATAAATCCTTTCCCAGAGATCCAAACAACTCTTGCATCTCCCGAATATACTCCTGTATCTCCCGAATATACTCATGCATCTCCTGAATACACTCCAAAATCTCCTGAGTATACTCCTGCATCCCCAGCACCTAACAACCAACCACCTTCATCAGGGGATAGCACTATCAGTTCTCAATCAGCATTGTCTGCCCAGGTAGATGATATATCTCGCAGGATAAACGCCATGACTCAAACGATACCAAGCAGGCTAAGACGATCATATCAGGCTGTTCTAGCCATAAGTTCTGAAGTAACCCAACTCAGAACCACAATAGAACGCCAAAATGTGCAAATACTCCGAGAGGTGATGGAAATCTTAAAGGAACAAAGGAGCCAACAGGAAGAGATGCGAAACATACGAGCAGAACTACAAGAGATGCGAAACATTCAAGCAGAGTTACGAGAGATCAGAGATAAGGGTCGTTGAAAAAGGGAAGACCCTTTTACTCTTATTTTCAGCAAATAAATTGTTTGAACTAAAAATAAATAATTGACCCCTATTTTCTATTTTCAAACTTTTTAAAGGGTCCTTTATTTTATTCAACAATTTTTCTTCAGACATTTATTTCTCAAATTTCTATGAAAAACAAAAGTTTTGCAAATGCAGTTTATTTTTCACTAATTAAATTGTATAAACTCAGTTTTTGTTTTTTCTGAAATTCTTGCTGAATAGAAGTTAGGATTAGGGTAGTCATGATTTTTGAAAAAAGGGATTGAGGAATTTTTGCACAGAGTTTTTAATAGCTTCTGAATTTGATTGGATAAACATGAAGACTTGTTAAATGTTATTTTTGTGTACTGAGATTTGTAGGGAATTATGAAAGAATTTTTTTTTCGGAATTGGCACGCATCCCGAAGCAACCCGGGACGGGCGTCCCGAAGGCCGCCCCTCCAACAAATATTCTATTTTTCTCATTTTCCCTCAAATTAACTTCCAAAAATTCATCTCTCTAAAATAATTCTCTCTACCCTCTCTCCTCAAATTTTTGGCAACTCCCCAAAGTTTCAAAATTTGAATTTCCCTCCAAAGTTTGAATTTTAAACTTCCTTCCAAAATTCGAATTTCCCGCCAAAAATTTAAAATCCTTCCCTAACCAAAATCCATCCTTCTGAATTCAAATTCACCTCCAGAATTCGAATTCGAATCTTCCTACCCGCCTAAATTCTCAAAAGTCTCTCGAACTTACCAAATGGCTCCCAAACGCGCCCGTATCACGTCTACCATGACTGTCACATCGGTGGCACATCCTTTCATGCTGTTTCACTCCAGCCCAGCATACCAGGAGAGATGTCATGGGTATATCGGACGTACCATACTGACGGGCAGAACACTTGACTGGGCAGCAGTACAGACGCTAGAGGTTGAGCAGGAAGTCAGACGCATACTCGACGTACTACCATATAGTCGAGTCTTCATCGTCACTGAACCGACATACCTAGAACTGGTCTGTGAGTTCTATGCGTCGTTCACGTACCATCAGGAGCAGATCACATTCCGCTTGGGCGGAATAGATCGATCAATGAGCATGGCCGAGTTTGGCATCGCCTTGGGTATCTGGCAGAGAGACGAGCTGGATACGCCATCCTACACCACAACAATTCGAGACTTCACTTCTGCAGATGTCTCCACTGCTTGGGCTCAGATCTGTATGATGGGTTTTCCCTACCAGCATGGCTTTGCGAAAGCCACAGGTATTTATCCTGCTCTTTGATACTTACATGCCATTATCGCACACACTTTGTCAGGACGACTGACGGTCCCCGGGAATGTCACCCAAATGGAGGACATTCCTCTTGGCCAACATGCACATGGGTTCTACAGTGGAGATGGCTCGACTCATGACGGTCATCATGCGGGGTTTCGCTACGGACACTAGGAAACAGTGTCTAGGACTCGGGCCGTTCATCACCAGAATAGCATACTACTTGGAGTTGGACATCGAGGGCTCAGAGCTGACCCAGGTCGCCCCGACCACCATTCCTACGGACCTCACCATTCTACGGAATATGGGAATGGTCGTACGGGATGCAAATGGGCGCTACTCCATCCACACGGAGCAGCCAGGACAGGCATCGGCACCCGGAGCAGTTCCAGCACATATACCTCCGTCTGAGACGTTTGTTCCACGCACTGCCTTCGAACGACATATGTCACACAGATTGGCAGAACTGTCAACCTGATATAGCCGGGATATGGACAGAATCGAGAGACGACTGGCGATGATGGATGATAGAATCGCTATGAACACCAGCAAGATCGAGGAGATTTATCAGCATACCTCCCAACTGGTGGAAAACACCGAGGTCTACTTTCCAGCAGACTTCGGTCCACCTAACGACGGCGAGCCGGGTTCTTAGCCTTTCTTTCCTTTTCTTTTTCTTTTGTTATTTTCGTTCTATGTGTGTGATCATGTCTAGGCTGTATGAAATATGAATCTCTGTGTAACGTTGATTGATATGACATAACAACATTGTTTTCTCTATGTTATCTTGTTATTTCATTTATTGTCTTATTTCCCTTCTTACCCATAGTCATTCGAATAAGTGTGGGGTAAGAGTCTTTTCTGTTTTTGTTTCTTGTTTTCAAATAAGTGTGGGGTAGTTTAGAAATGCATGAACACTGAGGACAGTGTCAGACTTAAGTGTGGGGTAGCAGTGCACGGTGCACTATAGTAGTTGAGAGAAACGTTTTGCATGATTTTGCTTGTTTTCCCCATATTTTCACCCTTCCAAATTTTTTTAAAAATTTCTCATTCTTTCAAACATCTAAATGCGGTATGATTGGTTAAGCATTGCTTATGTCTATGATATGTATGTAGAATGTGATGGTTAGTAGGAGACGATTTATGACTATTTTGAACTTATTGATTAGGAATAGGGAATTCCTGATAACTGAGCACAACTTAGTCTGGATTAGAGATCTCAGCCAATTACCTTTTCGAAACTTAACTAGATAAAATTAAGACCAGTTGTGGATGTATTGGCAATTAGAATGACTAGATGAGATTCTGAGCTAAAAGTGAAAAGAAACAAAAGAAAGTTAATTAAATAAGGGTAGTTTGCCAGCGGCCTTCGCTACTCGAGCACCACTCCTTCGGGGAACTTAAAGCCTGATGCCCTAAGGTCGTGTAGGTCTGGGAGTCATCGGAGTGGGTCTCACTATATGGGTAGTTGAAGTTGACGTGTTCTAAGCAGACTCAAAATACCCTGAATCTATAAAGAAAATCAATAAATGCTAAATCATTAAAAATATGATCACCAAGGCTCAGAACTCATAAAGTTGTCTGTTGTTAGTATGTCTAGTGACGGGTCGAAGTGTTATCTAGTAGTAGTTAAGACAAGAGTATATTGTGCTGACTATCTGGTCTAGACTAGTACACACACTACACATCAGGAAGACCTTGTGACTAAGAGAAGAGTTCAACCTAGTTGTTAAGTTATTTTCTGCTCAATCATAACAATCTACTAGAGACATTTGAGACCTTGTCATGGCAACCTAACCAGTCAGACCTGTGTTATGAATTGTCTGAATAATTTTTGGAATAAAAACATGACTAGGAAATTTAAGTGACTGCACTATGATTTAGAATCACTAACTTCAGGTAGACTTTGCTTGAGGACAAGCAAAAAGCTAAGTGTGGGGTTATCTGATATGCATAAATCATATCACATTTTAGCATGTTTTTAGGCATGATTTAGGGTGAAATTGAGAGCAAATTGGTCTTAATTGTTCATTATTAACTCAATTTCACAATTTTTATGATTTTGGAAGTGTCAGGTGAAAAGTAGAATAAAATGGCAAATTTAGGGGCAAAAACGCAATTTTTCAGAAGTTTGGACTTCGGGGAGGGCGTCCTGACCTGGTCAACAGGTCGGGACGGGCGTCCAGGACTCGGGACGGCCGTCCTGACCTGGTCAATAGACCGAGACAGGCGTCCCAATCCGGGACGGGCGTCCCGAACCAGAAATTCAAGTCCCACATCGAATATTTGATGAAAAATCACTCTAGGAAGCTGCTATAAATACCACAGACCTTCCTCAGTTGAATTCATCCCTCTCCACTTGATCTGAGTCATTCAGTGACTTCTAGTGTACAATTTTCGAGTACACAAGTCGCTTAGAGACTCAGATTTCAGTATAAGTTTTCTTTCTTTCTTGTTAGTGTTTCGTTTTTCTTCGTCTCTGAGAAATAGTCTCAGATCCTAGGGTTCGATATATAGGTTCGTTTCTGGTATTCATAGAATACCCGGGATTTTGTTAGGGGATCCTAAGAGGCCTCGAGGCGTTCGAAGAGTCAGTCCACAGGGATGGGCTTAAGTTGAGTATTAAGGTAAAGTCTAGCTACTAGGTTGAGGAAGCGTCCTCCGAAGGTTCTGGCGAGCAGAGTCGGGTCAAGCAGTACGACATATACAGCAGTACGCTCCATTGGCGAGACTAAGTAAAGGGTGATTTCTTTATGGCATCAGTCCCCCTGTCCCTCTCTTATATGTTGTTATTGTGTGTGTCCAAAGAATGATTTTGAATATCGGATTATGATTTTCATGAATATTTGTTATATATGTTGAAGTTGTTATGTTTTTCCGGAAATAGCCACCTGCTTAATATTCATTATGTCTGCATGTCTAATGTAGTTTCTTTTAAACTAAAATTAGGGTTATGGACAATTCCTAACCACGGTCTATTCATAACCTGTTTAGTTTAACAAGCATCAATTAGTATTGGTGTCTGCCATATTAGATAAAATATCCTACAGAACACCCTGTTTGTTAGAGTAGTCTAAGTAGGCTGAGTTGAGCGTTTATGTCGGCGTTAGGGCGAGCGGCATGATCTTAAGTCACTTCGAGGATCATGGATGCCTTTAGCTCGAACCGTGAGTAGGGCCGACATTAAGGTAGGGCGGTTTATTAGTTGACTCGGATGTGCTACACCTTTAGACTCAGAACATTGTTGCATTCCAGGCTAAGATATATCTAAAACACTCGAAGATAGGTCAATCAACATGTAGGAACAGTATAACATGGAATCAGGACCTCATCCATAAAACACTTTTAGGCTTAATTAGACTTAAACCTAGTAGAAAATGGATCACCCTCTCATCAAAGTTATTGATGAAGATTGCATAACTAGATCATAAGATAAGAGTTAGGATAAAAGGCTAGTTACTACTAAGCCGTTACCAGTTCTCTGGGAGTACGATATTAATAAATTAAAATCGTAGATACTTTCCAAGAACTAGCTACACGATAGGTACTCTGTCTTAGGTTCTGATTGATTAAGTGACAACAATTGAATGCTAAAGTGACAGTTAGTAAGACTCAGTCCTTAATTACTCATAATCGACATAGGTAAATAAAGCCTATCTTTTAGCATACCAATCGGAACGCATCAATATGAAAAAGAAAGGAAAGAGAAAAATCTTTTTTCAAACTTTGAAAAAACATACATTTATTCTCTTAATATTTTTTAACAAAATTATAGGAGAGTCATATCGGAAATCCCCTCGTTCCGTTGCACAACTTACTTTTCGCAGGTTGAATTCAAGACATTCCACTCAATTAACGTATCAAGTTTGACTATGAACAGATAATCACAATGAAAAAAGAAAATATAGTTTTGTGTGTCACTTGTCGTGCCATAGCAAATGGAAATCTCATTTAGAAAGCTAGAAGTTCAGAAACTAGATTCAGAGTTCCAACTTCAATTTCTTTTTTTATCTTCCTTTATTTTTTTTTTTTTAATTTTGCAAATGTCTCAATTTCAAACATACTGAGAACATTTGGTTTAAAAAAACAAAAAAAACAAAAAAATAAACATACTGAGAACATGGTACATTAAAAAGTAAGAAAAAACGACATCATGTCCATTGCCATTTCCCTTTAGATCTTCAGATGCCCAACTTGAGAACTAAATAGTGTCCTTTCCACATCTTAGATGGTAAGGTCTTATATTTTCCACAAGATTCTGATGACGGGATTTTCCATCGAGCCCATGTAATAATATAGCAGGTCTAGTGATTCTCAAGTTAGATTATGTTTGAAGCATGATTCTACCAAAATATAATATTTTTCTATTTTTAGTATTATATGTATGAAATAAATAAAAATAAAATGAAAATAAGAAGTTATATTTCTTAATATAAGACTAAAAAAGTTATTACTAATTTTTAGCTATTATATATATACAATAGCTAAAGAGTCAAATGATGAAAATAATCTTACAAAATGGAAAAAAAAGGACACAAAATTTACCCTATACGATTCTCATAACAATGATAAAACGCAGAGATCAGAAGAAAAAAAGAAACACTCAAACAAGATCTAAAAAGACAATACATAGATGAGATTACTCAATGAGGGGAAGAGTACGAGAAAGAGTCCATTTCTGGGCAGCCAATAGGTACTCTGCCTTAGGTTCTGTTTGATTAAGTGACAACTATTAAATGGTAAATTCAAAGTCCTTAATTACTCATAATCAACATAGGTAAATAAATCTTATCTTTAGCATATCAAACGGAAGCACATCAGATTTTTTGGCGCCGTTACCGGGGAACACTCATAAAATTTTAGGGTTCTTGATCAAAATTCTAGAAGATTATGATAGGTAACGGTAGTAATGTATAACTTAGTAAACAAATTTTCTTGATAGAATTAATCAATCATTTCCTGAACTATAGGGTTATCTTAAATAATTAATTTTAGAAATTATCTAAAATTAAGAAATTTAGGTTAATCAAATTTTAGAAAATTATTCTAAAAACAGGAAATATTTTTCTTTTTGTTTTTTTTCTACAATTTCTAAAAATATGATTTTTATGAAATTTATCTAACCTAAACTTTGCCATGATCTAGAGATGAAGAGAACACGAGCAACTACTGACAGGATAGTCGAACAGCTAGAAAATCTCGAGTCTCTTATTCAAAAAAAAAAGAAACCAAAAGAACAACCTGACCTTGAAAACGAAGGACCTTTGGACGTTACACCATTACAAGCCATAGAAATAAGCTCTAGCAATGATACAAGTAATCTAGTAGCCAGATTTCTAAACGCCAAAAACTCTCAAGAAGGCAATACAGAAGAAGACCCAACTGAAGAAACTTATCCACCTAGAGGCGATCCATCATTCAAGTCTCCTCCTCCTAATCCTATTCCAAAGTCTTCAGTTCCAACTCCTGCTCCAAAATGACCTTTTCCAACTCCTAATCTGAAAGCTCCTGAACGAGTACCTGATCGCACCCCTACTTCTTCAACATCTCCAAATTTCACGCCATCACCTAATGATCGCACACCTTCATCAAGAGGTAGAACAAATAATTTTCACTCAGTTTTATCTGTACAGATAGATAATTTGACTAACAGGATATACACTATGGATTAGTCGATAGCAGGCAGGTTCTGTAATACAGATCAAGCAATACTGAACATCAACGCCAGTATAGATCAACTCAGAGCTTTGCTTCATGTCCAAGAAGATAGAATTGCGTTCATATTGAGATAAATTGATGGGTTTCCGACCGACATGCTAAATAGGTGTGATTTTACCCTATGTTGATTATGAATAATTAAGGAATGTGATTGACTAATTGTCACATTTAGTCTCTATGGTGTCACTTAATCAGCCAGAACCTAAGGCAGAGTACCTATCATGTAGCTAGTCTATTGGAAAGTATCTACGATTTTATTAATTTAATTATCGTACTCCCAGGGAAGTGGCAACGGCTTAGTAGTAACTAGCTTTTTATCCTAATTCCTATCTTATAATCCAGTTATGCAATCTTCATCAAATACTTTGATGAGAGGGTGATCCATTCTCCACTAGGTTTAAGTCTAATTAATCCTAAAAGTGTTTTAAAGATGAGTTCTGATTCTATGTTATACTGTTCCTATATGTTGATTGACCTATATTCGAGTGTTTTAGATATATCTTAGCCTGGAATGCAACTATGTTCTGTGTCTAAAGGTGTACCACATCTGAGGTCTCTACACTACCGCCCCATCGTTAAGGTAAACGGCCCTACTCACGGCCCGGACTAAAGTCAGCAATGAATGGTACCCTTATGTCACTTCGGGGTCATGCTGCTCGTCGCAAAACCGCCGGCAAACTCTCTACTCAGCCTACCTAGACTACTCTAACAAACAAGGTGTTCCGTTGGTTATTTTATCTAGTATGGCAGACACCAATACTAATTGATGCCTGTTAAACTAAACAGGTTATGAATAGGCCGTGGTTAGGAATTGTCTATAACCCTAGTTTTAGTTTAAAAGAGACTTACATTAGACATGCAGACATAATGAATATTTAGCAGGTGGCTATTTCCGGAAAAACATAAAAACTTCAACATATAACACAACTATTCATAAAATCGTAATCTGATATTCATAATTCATATTTAGAACAAAGCAATAAAACATATAAGAGAGGGACATGGGGACCGATGCCATAAAGAAATCACCCTTTACGAAGTCTCGCCTATGGAGCGTACTGCTGTATATGTCGTATTGCTCGCCCTGACTCTGCTCACCAGAACCTTCGGAGGACGCTTCCTCAGCCTAGTAGCTAGACTTTACCTTACGTCCTGGGCTTAAGCCTAGCCCTGTGGACTGACTCTTCGAACGCCTAGAGCTCTCTTAGGATCTCCTAACGAAATCCCGGGTATTCTATGAATACCATAAACGAACCTATCTATAGAAACCTAAGATCTGAGACTATTTCTCAGAAACTAAAACAAACACTAATAAGAAAGAAAACTGAGATCCGAGTCTCTAAGTGAGTTGTGTACTGGAAAATTGTACACTGGAAACCACTTAATGACTCAGATCGAGTGGAGAGGGATGATTTCAACTACTGGAGGCCTGGGGTATTTATAGCAGCTTCTCGGAGTGAAAATCTCTGAAAAATTCGATGTGGGACAGCTTTTGGCGGCTCGGGATGCCCGTCCTGATTCGTTGACCAGGTTCGGGACGCCCGTCCCGGTTCAGGACGCCCGTCCTGGCGGTTTGACTGCGTCGGGACGCCCGTCCTGGACCTTTGACCGGGTCAGCATTTCCAAAAATTGCGTTTTTGCCCCAGAATTTGCTGTTTTCGTCTACTTTTCACCTGACACTTCCAAAATCATAAAAACCGTGAAATCAAGTAAATAGTAAACAATTAATGTCAATTTACTCTCAATTTCACATTAAAACATATATAAAAACATGCTAAAAATGTGATACGATTTTCGCGTATCAGAAATGAACGAGATGCGAGAAGAAATGGGTTGAATGAAGAAAAATCAGTGACAAAAGGGAAGAATTGTTTTCATGTGCAAATAAAAATTATTTTTAGATACGTTATTTGATTAATAATTTCCCATTCTTTTATTCTTTCATTCAACGATAAGGGTTTATATTGACTTTCAAAATTATACCAAAAAGGATTTTTTTTATTGAAAAATTTATGCATTTTAGATAAATTTTCAAGTTTATTTTTCAATCGAAAATGTTTAGGCCTATGAAGTTGGAAAATGATTTTTGGAACTATTGGAATAGTAGAATTAGAATTTTTGAAAGTAAAAAGAAAGAAAATTTTAGGAAAAATAAACATAAGAACAATAATATGTTAATAGTCTTCAAGACGTATCAAATGTTCTTTTTTCTAAAAACAATATTTGTCTTATATAATCTGTCTTTTTCATTAATGGTAAACAGTTTATACTCTTGCCAATGAGCCTTCTTTCCTCATGCAGATAATTTATACTCATGTCAATGAGTCTTCTTTATCAATGGTAGATAGTTTATACTCGTGTTAAGTAGTCTTCTTTGATGATGTAGATAGTTTATATTCTTTTCAAGGAGTAACGTGCAGTTTAACCTCGTCCGTCTTGGAGGATTTTGATGATTTAGTTTCAAGCATCGCCAACAGTTGAAGTTGACTATCTATCTTCAGATTTTGAGGAAATATTGCCCCTACTTTGTTTTTGATTGACAATGATACTTTGTGTGCTCCCTTGATTTGTTTTTTATCTATCAACGGTTTGAGATTGTTTCTCAGCAACTTTGACTGCTCCAAGATAATTGCATTCTTCTTTTTTATTAAAGGTGACACTTTTGTTTGCCTCCTCGACTCATTTTTGTGCAAGTTGACTTGACTTACCATTGTTGTTCATCAATTGAGCGAGGATGTGATCTTGCTTTAATGACTGCATTGCAAGGTCTTCCAACAACTTTGTCAAATTTGCCGACATCTCTTTTATGGTTGACGTGTCCGCCACCATCACACGCATGGCAAAGATGTTTGTAGAGGACTTTTCATGGTCATTGTGGCTGCTCATCTGATGGTGTTGAGAGACACTTGTAGAATCAATATTTTTATCTTATGATTTATTGTCACCATATTTGGTTTCCAATATTGCAAGGGTCTTTCGCACCATTCCACCTACAATATCTTGAGGTTGTTCGTCTGCAACAACACTCTTTAAATCAACTTTGTTGAGTCATCATCTACAACATTCTTTGAATCAACTTTGTTGATACCATCGTCTACATCAATGTTCTTTGAATCAACTTTGTTGGCATCTTCTTTGACTCCGTTGAAGATTTTGACTAAAAGAGATGATAGGTAGAAATTGTCTCATTGGGCATGCCAAAATTCGTAAATAAATTTTCTTTGTATTTCCTATAAAATTAAAAATTACAACAAAAATAAATTATGCATAAATAAATTACAAATACTTCACCTTTTATTTGGCATCGCAGAAGTAGTCTTAACTCTTACTACAAGTATCAAATACTTAACCTCGTATCACAATACATTTTCTCATTATGTTAAATGTAGGGGTTCATAGCTCAGTGGTAGAGCATTTGCCAACAATGTGATTCTTTCATTGCCGCCAACAATGTTGATTTTTTATTACTTCTAGCAATGTTGATAGATAGTATGCCCCTTAGTTATGGGCAAATTTTATTTAATTTCAAAACATATATTGTATAAAAGAATTGAGATTAATAAAATCTATTTTTGCAATTTTGCTTTGAAACATTTCTTTTCTTTGCAATTTTTTTTGCACTATCTTTTTCTTTTGCAGATCTTCTTCGTACTTTTTCTGCAATTTCTTACTTTTTTTTCAGCATCTTTTTACTGCATTTTTTCCTACGGTTTCTTACTGTCTTTTATTTTTAACAATTTTGCTGAAGTTTTTTTTTTGTTATAACTGAACTTAAAATTTATGTAAGGTGTCTACATATCCTGCGAAGGAATCAAGTCAAAGGTAGTTCAAAATTGCAGTTTAAAAACTAATGCATCAAAATTGCAGTTTGTGCATATCACAACCTATACATTTTTTATATAGATACATATATTTTAGATAATATCCTTTAATTTAATATTTAAATATAATAACATATTGAAATATAATAATATTATCTTTACAACATAAGTATCTTTATAGAGACAGACTCTTGCACCAACTTTGATTCATTGAATCAAATAGATTGCTTATATTTTTTAAAATATTTAACATGTATTACCTAAATGTTCTAGTGGTGTTAGCTCTCATATTGTTACATTTCAAGAAGTTCGAAAACTAATGCAGTTCATAATAGGATTAAATGAAACATACATTGGAGTACGAGGTAATATCTCGATGATGGTTTCCATTGAAGGAAAAGAAAGGAAAGGTGAAGAAGAGTACATACCCTAGCCTTATTTGCATGTATGAATTACATTCAAAGTAAAGTACTTATGGCTATATTGACTGTCAAGTCACTTTTATGACGTGATTTAATTCTTTAATTAAACATTAATATTTTGATTAATTGAATTAAAAGGATAGGTTGTCATTATAGAAGTATGAAAGAGTCGGACAAAGTACCTATTGTTGAGTGAATTTAGATTTTACATTTATTATCATTATATCCCAAGGAAGTAAAGGAAGTAAAGTTGAATTCATTAATTGATAAACTATGGAATTTAAAGACATAAGCTCCAAGCAAATGATTGAAGAGGTTGAAAACTAATTAGATCTAATCTAAGAAAGTAATTGATAACTCTAAAATAATAGACTTATTCACATATGTTTTGCCCTTATTTTGGCTTAAATTGCATGAATTGTTTAAATATTTAGAGTTGAATTTCACTTAATTGTTGAATTATCTTCCCTATTTCGATTTGGTGGAATAGATGCCAAAAGACCGATTTAATTGTGAAGTTCCAGATTTAGTGCAATTTAATTCAATTATCTTTATGGTTGAATTTGATTCAGAATAGCGTTGAAGATGATGATATTTTTTTGGTTGAATTTCCAAGGGTAAAAAATGGAATTTTGCTAGCTGAAATTGGTGAACGAAATGTGGAGATTAGAGAAAATGAGTTTGACCGACTGATGAAAATGTTGGCCGGAGTAATTAGAAATATTTGACCAATTTATTAGAGAGAATTTGGATTATATGAGCTGAAATTTATTTTAATAAATCCCAGAAATTTGAATTATGATTTCAGCTGGATTTTCGGGTTTCTCTCTGCAGCAAAGGGGGAAAAGGACAAAATTCTCTGGATAACTGTATAAGAAGAGAAAATTCTGGAATTAAAATGAAGAGAAAACGCATACTCAATCGGGAATCCAGATATTGAAAGGAAACGAAATTGAATTTAATTTCATAAAGTTTCAGAATATTTACTATTCTAATATTGAGAAAATCCAGCTGGGCATTGTGACTCATTAAGGAGTATTCAACAAGTTAGGAATCACAAGGTAAAAACTTCTGGACTGCTGGCGGTTTTCGGGGAATACTCGGGAAAGAGCAGCAAAAATGTGAAGAATTCGGTTGAGAAATAGGAGAAAAAGGGGAGAATCGGCATAGAGAAGAGAGGAGAGATAGCTAGCGTAGAGTGTACAGTTGAGCATTCAGAATTAACCCGCTATTTTCTTTTGCAAATTCCTCTTCTTCTCTCAGGCAGAGCAGAAGCTGTCTCGGCATCAATCAGAAGTGGAGATCAAGCGGATAATTTGATTAAAACGATGTGGGGCAGAAGAATTAGCTAAGACATTAGTAATTCTCTTTGTATTTCTTCATTTTATCTACTTTAAGTTACGAATTTGTATTCTACATTTAATATGAATTCGGGGAGCATTTGAGTTGATTAAATCTGATTTGGGGGAAAATATCGCTAAGAGATTAGGATTATTTTTACCCATTTCCTCGTCCCAATTACTTCATGATGTCCAGCGTTTCATAGTAACATTTGTAATCTGAACTTTTGCTGTGACTTAGTTAAGTGCAAACATGATCTAAATTTGTATTAGATGTTGATGAACTTACTCTAAGTATGAATTTGGTTTTTATGATCAATACTTGTATGCGGCATGCTTGATTTACTCATTAAATTACCTAAAAGTTCAGTGTTATTTGCAGTTACGACTGTTCAAATTTCACATCGAATTAGTGTCTAACATTCGAGAGAAAGAGAGCTAATTGATAAGATAATTAAGTGGCATTAGTTTGGGTTGCAAGACATTGCGCCCAAATCAATAGGGAGACAGACATGTCTTGTGCCTAATGTTGATTTAGACCACGATGCATCGTACTCCATGTGAAGATTGTATTTGTGCTCTGAACTAGTACATCACGTATTTGTTGTAGCATTGGTTTGAAAACTGGAGACATTTTATGGTGCGTTCTGATTCACTTATGGTTTGCACTTAGCATTTTATACTTGCGTTTCTACTGCATTTTATTATCTACACTGCTCTCAAGGTTGTCTCTAGTAGGTTAACATCAAATATTTATATTAGATTTATATTTCAGTAGTTTTAGATAACACTCTTCACCATTATTTTGTTTGGTTTGGATAACCTTTTGCACAATCACGTTTGCATTTTAATTGGCATACTTAGTCCCTGTGGGATTGATATTCGTATACTTAAGTACATATATTACTTGTTGACCGGTGTATACTTACATTTGTTAAGATTACATTGCATTATATAATTTTCTAATCATTACAAATTGTGACACATGCACACAATGCAACAGTAATAAAAACAAATAAAAGATGAATAGGATCTTCATTAAATACATATGAACATGAGAGATTCTAAACAATGGATTCTCATCACTTAAGAATTCATATGCTAGATCCAAGGGACAACACGATTAACTATGGTTGGCTCTCACATGTTTACCTCAAACCCTACCATATTGCTATGCACAAAGGTACATGGTAGCCTATACTATATCTCCATGAAACTCACATCCATAAGATGCAATCTCATAAGATATGATGCAAGTAACTAAGAATCAATAGCATAGATCACACATAAATAATCAAATAGATGAATCGTATTATTATTCTCATATCCAATCCTATAAGAAATGTAGAAGATAGAGATCCTAAAATGGGAATTGTGCTCTAAATCATCAATACAAAAATTAATGAAAATAAAAGAAGTAGAAGATGTACAACAAAAGCAACAACTCTTGAATCTCAAAGAACTTTGATGTTGCTTGATTCTAGTTTCCCTTCTTTCTCTTCCCTTTCTTCCTCTGTTATCCTCTTCTGCGCCCCCTCTTCTTCTGCCCTTCCTTAGCGTATTGCGTTGGTGTAATTTCTTGGCGTATTGTCTCTCTTGCCTTTCTCATCTTCGAGGCATTTGTATTTATCAATGTCTAACATGCCGTGGGCTTTTTGTGTTATGGGCTTTCCTTAGATATTTTGTGTTATCCAGATATAACTGAAAAAGATAATTATGATATATTATCTGTAGGTTGCTCGGGATATTTCACGTTGTTTCGCATAGGAGATAATATCGTATTAGATATTATTGTTATGGGGGTATCTTAGTACATTTACCATGGGGGTATATTTGTACATATACCATAAGCATCTTTTTTTAAGAGATCCAGGGTGATGGTGTGACTGTGATGAAGGATGTGAAGGTGTGATTCGGTTACGTTGGACGTGGTCAAATGTGACTGTACAACGGGAGTGAGAAACAGAGAGAGAGATGGGGGGTTTCGGGTGAAAGGTCGAGAAAGAAAAGAAGCATAAGACATAGGGGAAAAGTAAGGGGTTCCGGGAGATAGAGATGGTTGTGAAGCGATTGGATGGATGTGGGTTTGGGAAGGAGTCATTGGGTTGGTATGTTGGGGGTAACGAGACATAATGATGACTGTTGGTATGCGTGCGGCTATGAAAAGACGTGTCTGACACTTCGATGGAAGGGATGGCGCGTGACGATTGTTGGGTTGACGGCTGATGCGGTTTCCGACCGATATGCTAAATAGGTGTTATTTTAGCCTATGTTGATTATGAATAATTAAGGACTGTGTTTGACTAATTGTCACATTTAGTCTTATGGTGTCACTTAATCAGCCAAAACCTAAGGCAGAGTACCTATCGTGTAGCTAGTCTATTGGAAAGTATCTACGATTTTATTAAATAAATATCGTACTCCCAGGGAAGTGGCAACGGCTTAGTAGTAACTAGCCTTTTATCCTAACTCCTATCTTATAATCCAGTTATGCAATCTTCATCAAATACTTTGATGAGAGGGTGATCCATTCTCCACTAGGTTTAAATCTAACTAAACCTGAAAGTGTTTTATAGACGAGATCCTGATTTTATGTTATACTGTTACTATACGTTGATTGACCTATATTCGAGTATTTTAGACATGTCTTGGCCTGGATTGCAACTATGTTCTGTGTCTAAAGGTTACCACATCTGAGTTTCTACGCTACCGCCCCATCGTTAAGGGTAACGGCCCTACTCACGGCTCGGACTAAAGTCAGCAATGACCGCCCTATGTCACTTCGGGGATCATACTGCTCGTCTCATAACCGCCGGCATAAAACTCTACTCAGCCTACCTAGACTATTTTCAATCAACAGGGTGTTCCGCAGATTATTTTATCTAGTATGGCAGACACCAATACTAATTGATGCCTGTTAAACTAAATAGGTTATGAATAGACCGTGGTTAGGAATTGTCTATAACCCTAATTTTAGTTTAAAAGAACGGCAATAAACATGCATACATAATGGATATTTAAGCAGGTGGCCATTTCTAGAAAAACATATACTTCAACATAAATAATATTCATAAAAACATAATCTGGTATTCAAACAGTTATTTGGACAAACACAATAACAACATATAAGAGAGGGACAAGGGGACCGATGCCATAAAGAATTCACCCTTCACAAAGTCTCGCCGATGGAGCGTACTGCTGTATATGCCGTATTGCTTGACCCGACTCTGCTCACCAGAACCTTCAGAGGACGCTTCCTCAGCCTAGTAGCTAGACTTTACCTTACATCCTGGGCTTAAGCCTAGCCCTGTGGACTGACTCTTCGAACGCCTAGAGCCCTCTTAGGATCTCCTAACGAAATCCCGGGTGTTCTATGAACACCAGAAACGAACCTATCTATAGAAGCCTAAGATCTGAGACTATTTCTCAGAAACTAAAACAAAACACTAACAAGAAAGAAAACTGAGATCCGAGTCTCTGAGTGAGTTGTGTACTAGAGAATTGTACACTGGACACCACTAAATGACTCAGATCGAGTGGAGAGGAATGATTTCAACTGCTGGAGGCCTGGGGTATTTATAGCAGCTTCTCGGAGTGAAAATCTCTGAAAGATTCGATGTGGGACAGCTTCTGGCGGCTCGGGACGCCCGTCCCGGATTGGGACGCCCGTCCCGGACCTTTGACCGAGTCAACATTTCCAAAAATTGCGTTTTTGCCCCAAAATTTGCTGTTTTCGTCTACTTTGCACCTGACACTTCCAAAATCATAAAAACTGTGAAATTAAGTGAATAATGCACAATCAAGATCAAATTGCCCTTGATTTCACCCAAATTCATACGTAAAAACATGCTAAAAAGGTGATACGATTTTCGCGTATCAGATAACCCCACACTTAGCCTTTTGCTTGTCCTCAAGCAAAGTCTACCTGAAGTTACTTAAATTCCTTGTCATGTTTTTATTCCAAAAATTCTTCAGACAAGTCTTAATACAGGTATGTCTTGTTAGGTTGCTATGACAAGGTCTCAGATGTTTTTAGTAGCTTGTTATGATCAGGCAGAAAACAAATCAACAACTAGGTTGGTCTTTTTTCTTAGTCACAGGGTCTTCCTGATGTGTAGTGTGTGTACTAGTCCAGACCAGATAGTCAACACAATGTACTCTTGTCTTAACTACTACCAGATAACACTTCGACCTATCGCTAGACATATTAACAATAGACAACTTTTTGAGTTCTGAGCTTTGGTGATCAGATTTTTAATGTTTTAGCATTTAGTTATTTTATAGATTCAGGGTATTTTGAGTCTGCTTAGAACACGTCAACTTCAACTACCCATGTAGCGAGTCCCACTCCGATGACTCCCAGATCTATACGACCTTAGTGCATCAGGCTTTAAATACCCCGAAGGAGTGGTGCTCGAGTAGTGAAGGCCGCTGGCAAACTACCCTTATTTGATTAACTTCTTTTAATTTCTTTTCACTTCTAGCTCAGAGTCTCATCTAGTCATCCTAACTGCCAATATTTCCACAACTGGTCTAATTTTATCTAGTTAAGTCTCGAACAGGTAATTGGTTGAGGTCTCTAATCCAGACAAAGTTGTGCTCAGTTATCAGGAATTCCCTATTCCTAATCAATTAGTCCAAGATAGCTATCAATTATCTCCTACTAAGCAATTGTTTAACCAAGCATACTGCATTTAGAAGTCTGAAAGACGGAAAAAGTTTGAAAATGTTTTTTGGAAGGGTGTGAAAATGCGGGGAAAACAAGCAAATTCATGAGAAAAATTTTGCAAACTGCTACAGTGCACCGTGCACTGCTACCCCACACTTATGTCTGGCACTGTCCTCAGTGTTCATGCATATCTAAACTACCCCACACTTATTTGAAAACAAGAACAAAAAGCAAAACAAAGAACTCAAGAACAAAAACAAAAACTCTTACCCCACACTTATTCGACTAACTAAGGGTAAGAGAGAAAATAAGGCAACAAAACAAGAAGGATAGCAAAACAGAACACAAAACAAATGAAATAAAAGGAGTATGAGGATTAGAAAAACTCCCTTCATGTCGCGAGCAGAAGGGTTTTCTCTGATCTGTCAATTAGCTCTTCACCTTAGCCATGTGCTATTGCTGAGGTGTTCTTGACTCTGCAAGCTCTAGATACTGGAACGGATGACGTCAGCTCCGATCCTTCATTGTCAAGCTCCAGGTAGTGACATATCCATTCGAGGAATGACTCAAGCCCCAAGGACTATTTCCTTGACTCATTTGCAAGATTTCTCACAATCATAGCAACGTGTCCAGGAGGAACGTGTCTAGGGATGAGATTTCTTGGGATTTATGTGCCTTCCTGCCAATGTTAGTAAAGGTATTGCATGCAAGTCTCGACTGGAAGAAAAGACCTGAAGTTTTGGCGAAGCTGTGGTGGTAGGGGCTCCAGTTGTGTAGATCTGGGCCCAAGTATTTGAGACTTCCTCGGGGAAGTTTCTCACAACTGATTGGTATGCAGGGAATGCAAGCTCCTCCATTGCTATGCTCCTGATACAACGCTAAATTCCTCTATATCCTTCGACAGTTCGATACCACTTGGTAGATCACTTGCTTGCACTGGTCTGGCTTTAATTGTTGCCAGTATCTCATCTATTGCTTCTGCGAGTAGGGGTTTTGCTGTGGTGGTGTCTTCTGAAAGTTTCCAGCTTCCGAATTACTCCTCAGCTAAATCCCGTATGATTCCTCTAGTTGGAATTGTATGCATTTCCCATTGGAGTAGCATTCTGCAGTAACCTACTCCTACCGCTTTTGGAATGGTCAGTCATTCCCATAGCAATCCCTGCTAAAGTGTGGTACTTAGCAGACTTCACAGATTAGATACATAGACTGAGCCTTTCTTCCTAAGACGTTGGCATTCTGAATCTGAAAAACAACTTCTCATAGAATCTGCACATGACTTGAACATCATTAGTAGGTAATGCCTGTGGCTCAGGCCATTTATGAAAAGTGTTCCACAACTACTATGATGTTATTATTTTCAAAGGAAGAAAAAGAAAAAGATTCGATACCCCAGATATCAAAGGTTGCAATACTCTGTATATCTTGATGGGGTAGGCGATCTCTGGAAAGGGTGTTACCAAGCATCGCAGGGCTGTATCAGAGATACAAAATCTTTGAATATGGTGGGTCAACAAGATTCTACTTCCAACACTTTCCGGATAGTGTGATAGCAGTTAATTGGTCTCCCATAGATTCCTGCAATGCTACAGAATCATGTGGCCTTCGCCTTCCGAGATACATCTTCTGATCAACTGATCTGCAAAAATTTGAAATAGAAGAGAAACTGCCCAGTAGTAATATTTCAAATCAGCAAAGAATTTCTTCTTTTGCTGATAAGTCATATCACTTGGAACTTATTTAGTGACTAGATAATTTGCAATAAACCACAGATGAGAATTATTATACATAGCAAACAATGCAAACAAGTTTTCATCCAGAAATTTATCAGTATTACACTAGCCTCTAACTCGGGGTTTTCTAATCTAGACCAATGGTTTGCTTTCTAGATTTTCAACCCTTTTCTTATCCCTTTATTCTATATCAAGTTCAAGTAACAATAAAACTTAACTTAATCAAGGATGGTTCAACATTAGTTTTATTGAACACAGATATCTTGGAGTGATCAGTGTCACCTATTGTTTCTAGACAAGACTAGATAAGATTGGAATTTATCATGCATGAACTTTCTTATCATGTTTCTGTCCTAAAACAATTCTTACTACATCACATATTCATTCAAAAAGTAGATTTCAATTAGGTGATGACATAATGGGTGCAATAATTCCTTTTGGTTTTAAAAATTCTCATGCAATCATCAGCAAAACAAAAGGAACATCCTTTTTCCAATAGAACATTCAAAGGTCTGGCTATTAAGGAAAAACTATTTCATAACTTATCCTAATAAGGCCGGCATGACTCTAAGAAAATTCTAAAATGGAGTTTCTTCCCGATAAAAATCTAAGCCAACATTTTACAACTCAGAAGAAAATATATTTTATCCTCATTTCCATTTTTATTTCTTCGAAATTAAATAAAGGGAGAAAAACACGAAAAAGAGCAACTAAGAAAACAACTAAAAAAAAAACAAGAGATAGGGAAAAGGAACAACTCACCGTTGAGCAAGAAAGATACATTCTTTTTGGGATTTTAAATTTAAAAAAAAAAATTTCTCTTTTTTTTTTCGAAAGCAGTTAAATTCCCTCAATATGGTTTTAGAATGATTTTCTAAAATTTTATTATCCTAAGTGTCTTAATTTCAGATATTATCTAAAATCAATTAGTTATGATAATCCTATATTTCAGAAACTGATTATCTAACTAGCATAAAATAAGTGTTAGGTCTAAGGTCTAGGTTACTACCGTTACCTATCATAAGTATCTAGAATTTTGATCAGTGTCTAGAATTTTGATCAGGAGTCCTAAATTCATTATGATATTTCCCCGGCAACGGCGCCAAAAATCTGATGCGGTTTCCGACCGATATGCTAAATATGTGTTATTTTAGCCTATGTTGATTATGAATAATTAAGGATTGTGTTTGACTAATTGTCACATTTAGTCTTATGGTGTCACTTAATCAGCCAGAACCTAAGGCAGAGTACCTATCGTGTAGCTAGTCTATTGGAAAGTATCTACGATTTTATTAAATAAATATCGTACTCCCAGGGAAGTGGCAACGGCTTAGTAGTAACTAGCCTTTTATCCTAACTCCTATCTTATAATCCAGTTATGCAATCTTCATCAAATACTTTGATGAGAGGGTGATCCATTCTCCACTAGGTTTAAGTCTAACTAAACCTGAAAGTGTTTTATAGACGAGATCCTGATTTTATGTTATACTGTTACTATACGTTGATTGACCTATATTCGAGTATTTTAGACATGTCTTGGCCTGGATTGCAACTATGTTCTGTGTCTAAAGGTTACCACATCTGAGTTTCTACGCTACCGCCCCATCGTTAAGGGTAACGGCCCTACTCACGGCTCGGACTAAAGTCAGCAATGACCGCCCTATGTCACTTCGGGGATCATACTGCTCATCTCATAACCGCCGGCATAAAACTCTACTCAGCCTACCTAGACTACTTTCAATCAACAGGGTATTCCGCAGATTATTTTATCTAGTATGGCAGACACTAATACTAATTGATGCCTGTTAAACTAAATAGGTTATGAATAGACCGTGGTTAGGAATTGTCTATAACCCTAATTTTAGTTTAAAAGAACGGCAATAAACATGCATACATAATGGATATTTAAGCAGGTGGCCATTTCTAGAAAAACATAATACTTCAACATAAATAACAAATATTCATAAAAACATAATCTGGTATTCAAACAGTTATTTGGACAAACACAATAACAACATATAAGAGAGGGACAGGGGGACCGATGCCATAAAGAATTCACCCTTCACAAAGTCTCGCCGATGGAGCGTACTGCTGTATATGCCGTATTGCTTGACCCGACTCTGCTCACCAGAACCTTCGGAGGACGCTTCCTCAGCCTAGTAGCTAGACTTTACCTTACATCCTGGGCTTAAGCCTAGCCCTGTGGACTGACTCTTCGAACGCCTAGAGCCCTCTTAGGATCTCCTAACGAAATCCCGGGTGTTCTATGAACACCAGAAACGAACCTATCTATAGAAGCCTAAGATCTGAGACTATTTCTCAGAAACTAAAACAAAACACTAACAAAAAAGAAAACTGAGATCCGAGTCTCTGAGTGAGTTGTGTACTAGAGAATTGTACACTAGACACCACTAAATGACTCAGATCGAGTGGAGAGGAATGATTTCAACTGATGGAGGCCTGGGATATTTATAGCAGCTTCCCGGAGTGAAAATCTCTGAAACATTCGATGTGGGACAGCTTCTGGCGGCTTAGGACGCCCGTCCCTGGTGCTGGACACCCGTCCCTCTGGCTTGGCTTGGTCGGGATGCCCGTCCCTGGTTCGGGACGCCCGTCCCGGACCTTTGACCGAGTCAACATTTCCAAAAATTGCGTTTTTGCCCCAAAATTTGCTGTTTTCGTCTACTTTGCACCTGACACTTCCAAAATCATAAAACCTGTGAAATTAAGTGAATAATGCACAATCAAGATCAAATTACCCTTGATTTCACCCAAATTCATACGTAAAAATATGCTAAAAAGGTGATACGATTTTCGCGTATCAACGGCTTGCAAGGAGCGTGGGCGCGTGCGGACGTGAAAATGTGTACAATGCAGTTGCGCGAGGGTTTTGGGGTCCAGCTTAGTGTGTTGTTCTAAATGCATAAAAGAGGGGTGGGGGAAAATGGGGGGAGGTATTTGAAATTCTCTGAAGAAGTGTTTCTCTCTCTTTCTCTGTGTTTGTTTTTGTGCAAGTTGTGAGGGATTTTCCATTACATTCGTGTGCCTTTAGTGGTGGTGATAATCACGTATTGTGTGTGGAGACAACAGAGGACGATTGCAGTGTTCTTGGGTATCCAGGTTAGTATTTTGTATGTTGTGATAGCGTTATTGGTTTGTATGCGAGCCTGTGGATGAGTTTTGTTATCCTATGTTAATTATAATAATGAAATTTGTGTGGGTTTGGGTTATGAGAGTAGGTTAATGATGTGCACAAATCATATACAATTTTTAGCATGTTTTTAGACATAAATTAGGGCAATATTTGAATGTATTTGATCTTAATTGAATCAAATTGACATAAAATTGCTTTAATTTCGATTTTGGAAGTTTTAGGAGCAAATTGCACGAAAACAGCAAATTTTGGGGCAAAAATGCAATTTTTGGAAATGCTGACTTGGTCAACGGTCCAGGACGGGCATCCCTCAGGACGGGCATCCCTCAAGACGGGCGTCCCGAGCCGCCAGAAGCTGTCCCACATCAAATTTTTCAGAGATTTTCACTCCAGGAAGCTGCTATAAATACCCCAGGCCTCCAAGAGTTGAAATCATTCCTCTCCACTCCATCTGAGTCATTCAGAGACTTCCAGTGTACAATTCTCGAGTACACAAGTCACTGAGAGACTCGGGTTTCAGTTTCAGTTTTCTTTCTTTCTTTAGTGTTTCGTTTTCTTAGATTATGAAAAATAGTCTCAGAGCTTAGGCTTCGATAGATAGGTTCGTTTTTGGTATTCATAGAATACCAGGATTTCGTTAGGAGATCCTAAGAGAGAGATAGGGTGCGTGTTCTTAGTCAGATTAGGGCAATTTGCTTAAACCCGGGATGTAAGGTAAAGCAATTGCTACTAGGTCTGAGGAGCGTTCTCCGAAGGCTCTGCCGAGCAGAGTAGGATCGAGCAGTCAGGAGCATACAGGAGCTGCAGCGCCGGCTGGACCTGCATAGAGTGGTGATTACTTTATGACAGTGGGTCCCCTAGACGAGGTTCTGTATGTTTACGAAATATTTTATCTAAATATTAATTTGAATATCAGATTACGATTCTTATGAATATCTGTTTTATATGTTCAAGTTGTTATGATTTTTCGGAAATGGCCACCTGCTTAAATATTCATTATGTCTGCATGTCTAATGCCGTTCTTTTAAACTGAAATTAGGGTTATAGACAATTCCTAACCACGGTCTATTCATAACCTGTTTAGTTTAACAGACATCAATTAGTATTAGTGTCTGCCATACTAGATAAAATAATCTGCGGAACACCCTGTTGGTTGAAAGTAGTCTAGGTAGGCTGAGTAGAGTGTTATGCCGGCGGTTATGAGACGAGCAGCATGATACCGAAGTGACATAGGGTACCGTTCATTGCTGACTTTAGTCCGAGCCGTGAGTAGGGCCGTTACCCTTAACGATGGGGCGGTAGCGTAGAAACTCAGATGTGGTAGCCTTTAGACACAGAACATAGTTGCAATCTAGGCCAAGACATGTCTAAAATACTCGAATATAGGTCAATCAACGTATAGCAACAGTATAACATAGAATCATGACTCATCTATAAAACACTTTTAGGATTAATTAGACTTAAACCTAGTGGAGAATGAATCACCCTCTCATCAAAGTATTTGATGAAGATTGCATAACTGGATCATAAGATAGGAGTTAGGATAAAAGGCTAGTTACTACTAAGCCGTTACCACTTTCCTGGGAGTACGATATTTACTTAATAAAATCGTAGATACTTTCCAACAGACTAGCTACACGATAGGTACTCTGCCTTAGGTTCTGATTGATTAAGTGACATAAATTGAATGCTAAAGTGATAGTTAGTAAGACTCAGTCCTTAATTACTCATAATCAATATAGGTAAATAAAGCCTATCTTTTAGCATACCAATCGGAACGCATCAGATTTTTTGCGCCGTTGCCGGGGAAATATCATAATGAATTTAGGATTCCTGATCAAAATTCTAGAGACTTATGATAGGTAACGGTAGCAACCTAGACCTTAGACCTACACTTATCTTACACTAGTTAGACAATCACTTTCCAAAATATAGGGTTATCATAATGATACGCGAAAATCGTATCACATTTTTAGCATGTTTTTATATATGTTTTAATGTGAAATTGAGAGTAAATTGACATTAATTGTTTACTATTTACTTGATTTCACGGTTTTTATGATTTTGGAAGTGTCAGGTGAAAAGTAGACGAAAACAGCAAATTCTGGGGCAAAAACGCAATTTTTGGAAATGTTGACCCGGTCAAAGGTCCGGGACGGGCGTCCCGAACCCGGGACGGGCGTCCCGACCCGGTCAAACCGCCAGAACGGGCGTCCCGAACCCGGGACGGGCGTCCCGACCCGGTCAAACCGCCAGGACGGGCGTCCCGAACCTAGTCAACGAATCAGGACGGGCGTCCCGAACCGGGACGGGCGTCCGGAGCCGCCAAAAGCTGTCCCACATCAAAGTTTTCAAAATTTTTCACTCCGGGAAGCTGCTATAAATACCCCAGGCCTCCAGCAGTTGAATTCATCCCTCTCCACTCGATCTGAGTCATTAAGTGGTTCCCAGTGTACAGTTCTCTAGTACACAACTCACTCAGAGACTCGGATCTCAGTTTTCTTTCTTATTAGTGTTTGTTTTAGTTTCTGAGAAATAGTCTCAGATCTTAGGCTTCTATAGATAGGTTCGTTTCTGGTATTCCTAGAATACCCGGGATTTCGTTAGGAGATCCTAAGAGGGCTCGAGGCGTTCGAAGAGTCAGTCCACAGGGCTGGGCTTAAGCCGGGTTGTTAAGTAAAGCCCAGCTACTAGGCTGAGGAAGCGTCCTCCGAAGGTTCTGACGAGCAGAGTCGGGTCAAGCAATAAGGCATATACAGCAGTACGCTCCATCGGCGAGACTTCGTAAAGGGTGAATTCTTTATGGCATCGGTCCCCCTGTCCCTCTCTTATATGTTGTTATTGTGTTTGTCCAAATACTGATTGGAATACCAGATTATGTTTTTGAATATTTGTGATATACGTTGAAGCTATTATGTTTTTCTAGAAATGGCCACCTGCTTAAATATCCATTATGTCTGCATGTCTATTGCCGTTCTTTTAAACTGAAATTAGGGTTATAGACAATTCCTAACCACATCTATTCATAACCTGTTTAGTTTAACAGACATCAATTAGTATTGGTGTCTGCCATACTAGATAAAATAATCTGCGGAACACCCTGTTGGTTGAAAGTAGTCTAGGTAGGCTGAGTTGAGTATTATGCCGGCGGTTATAGACGAGCAGTATGATCCCCAAAGTGACATAGGGCGGTCATTGCTGACTTTAGTCCGAGCCGTGAGTAGGGTCGTTACCCTTACGATGGGGCGGTAGCGTAGAAACTCAGATGTGGTAACCTTTAGACACAGAACATAGTTGCAATCCAGGCCAAGACATGTCTAAAAACTCGAATATAGGTCAATCAATGTATAGTAACATATAACATAGAATCAGAACTAATCTTTAAAACACTTTTAGGATTTATTGGACTTGAACCTAGTGGAGAATGGATCACCCTCTCATCAAAGTATTTGATGAATATTGCATAACTGGATCATAAGATAGGAGTTAGGATAAAAGGCTAGTTACTACTAAGCCGTTGCCACTTCCCTGGGAGTACGATAATTATTTAATAAAATCGTAGATACTTTCCAATAGACTAGCTACACGATAGGTACTCTGCCTTAGGTTCTGGCTGATTAAGTGACACCATAGACTAAATGTGACAATTAGTTAATTCACTGTCCTTAATTATTCATAATCAACATAGGGTAAAATAACACCTATTTAGTACGTCGGTCGGAAACCCCATTAGATTTTTGGCGCCGTTGCCGGGGAAATATCATAATGAATTTAGGATTATTGGCCACAATTCTAGAGACTTATGATAGGTAACGGTAGTAACCTAGACCTTAACCCAACACTTCTCTTATACTAGTTAGACAATCAGTTTCCGAAATATAGGATTATCATAACTAATTAATTTTAGATGTTATCTAGAATTAAGAAACTTAGGATAATCAAATTTTAGAAAATTATTCTAAAACCGTATTGAGGAAATTTAATTGCTTTCGAAATATAAAAAGAAAAAAAATGTTAAAAATTTAAAATCCAAAAAGAATGTATTTTTCTTGCTCAATGGTAAGTTGTTCTTTTCCCTATCTCTTGTTCTTTCTTAGTTGTTTTCTTAGTTGTACCTTTGTTGCTCTTTTTCGAAAAAATAAAAATGGAAATAAGGATAGAATATTTTTCTGAGTTGTCAATTTTTGGCTAAGGTTTTAATCTGGAAGAAATCTCATTGTGGAGTTTTCTTAGGTCATGCTTAGTCTATTAGACAGAATCATGAAATAAAATTTTCTTTAATAGACAGACCTCTGAGTATTCTAATGAGAAAGGATGTTCCTTTTGTTTGATGATAAATGCATGAGATTGTTTAAACCGAAAGGAATTACTGCACCCATTATGGCATCACCTGATTGAAATATGCTTTTTGAATGAATATGTGATGTAATTATGTAGTAAGAATTGTTTTAGGACAGAAACATGATAAGAAAGTTCATATGTGATAAAATTCCGATCTTATCTGGTCTTGTCTAAAAACAATAGGTTTCTTATGAAAATAATTACATCATAGTAGTTGTGGAACACTTTTCAAAATGGCCTGAACCACAGGCATTACCTACTAATGATGTTAAAGTCATGTGCAGATTCTAGTTGTTTTCCAGATTCAGAGTGCCAATGTTTTAGGAAGAAATGTTCAGCCTGTGTATCAAATCTGTGAAGCTTGCTAAGTACCACACTTTAGCAGGGATTTCTATGGGAATGACTGACCATTCCAAAAGAGGTAGGAGTAGGTTACTGCAGAATGCTGCTCCAATGGGAAACGCATACAATCCCAACTAGAGGAATCGTACGGGATTTAGCTGAGGAGTAATTCGGAAGCTGGAAACTTTCAGAAGACACCACCACAGCAAAACCCACACTCGCAGAATCAATAGACGAGATACTGGCAACAATTAAAGCCAGATCAGTGCAAGCAAGTGATCTACCAAGAGGTAACGAACGGTCGGCATATATAGAGGAATTTGGCATTGTGTCGGGAGCATAGCAATGGAGGAGCTTGCATTCCCTGCATACCAATCAGCTGTGAGAAACTTCCTCGAGGAAGTCTCAAATACTTGGGCCCAGATCTACACAACTGGAGCCCCCTACCACCACAGCTTCGCCAAAACTTCAGGTATCTTTTCTTCCATTCGAGACTTGCATGCAATACCTTTACTAACATTAGCAGGTAGGCACACCAATCCAAAGAAGTCTCATTCCTAGACACGTTCCTTCTGGACACGTTGCTACGATTACGAGAAACTTTGTAGATGATTCGAGGAAACAGTCCTTGGGGCTTGAGTCGTTCATCAAATGGATATGCCACTACCTAGAGCTCGACAATGAAGGATCGGAGCTGGCGTCATCCGTTCCAATATCTAGAGCTTGCAGAGTCAAGAACACCTCAGCAATAGCACATGGCTAAGGTGAAGAGCTAATTGACAGATCAGAGAAGACCCTTCTGCTCGCGACATGAAGGGAGTTTTTCTAATCCTCATGATCCTTTACTTTTGTTTTCTTGTTTTGTTTCTGTTTGCTATTTCTATTATCCTTCTTGTTTTATTTTCTCTCTTACCCTGAATTAGTCAAATAAGTGTGGGGTAAGAGTTCTTTGTTTTATTTTTATTTCTTGTTTTCAAATAAGTGTGGGGTAGCTAGATATGCATGAACACTGAGGACAGTGCCAGACTTAAGTGTGGGGTAGCAGTGTAAGGTGCACTGTAGCAGTTTGAAAATTTTTTCGCATGCTTTTGCTTGTTTTCCTCGTATTTTCACACCCTTCCAAAAAATTTTCAAAATTTTTCCGTCTTTCAGACTTCTAAATGCAGTATGCTTGGTTAAACAATTGCTTATGTCTATGATATGTAGGTAGTATGTTATGGTTAGTAGGAGATAGTTGATAGCTATCTTGGACTAATTGATTAGGAAAAGGGAATTCCTGATAACTGAGCACAACCTTGTCTGGATTAGAGACCTCAACCAATTGCCTATTCGAGACTTAACTAGATAAAATTAGACCAGTTGTGGATATATTGGCAGTTAGAATGACTAGATGAGACTCTGAGCTAAAAGTGAAAAGAACTTAAGGAAGTTAATTACAATAGGGTAGTTTGCCAGCGGCCTTCGCTACTCGAGCACCACTCCTTCGGGGAACTTAAAGCCTGATGCCCTAAGGTCGTGTAGATCTGGGAGTCATCAGAGTGGGACTCGCTACATGGGTAGTTGAAGTTGACGTGTTCTAAGCAAACTCGAAATACCCTGAATCTATAAAGAAAATAACTAAGTGCTAAAACATTAAAAATCTGATCACCAAAGCTCAGAACTCAGAAAGTTATCTGTTGTCAGTATGTCTAGCGATAGGTCGAAGTATTATCTGGTAGCAGTTAAGATAAGAGTTCATTGTGTTGACTATCTGGTCTAGACTAGTACACACACTACACCAGGAAGACCCTGTGACTAAGAAAAAAGTCCAACCTAGTTGTTGATTTATTTTCTGCCTGATCATAACAAACTACTAGAGACATGTGAGACCTTGTCATAACAACCTAACCAATCAGACCTGTGTTAAGAATTGTCTGAAGAATTTTTGGAATAAAAACATGATTAGGAATTTAAGTGACTGCACTACGGTTTAAAATCACTAACTCCATGTAGACTTTGCTTGAGGACAAGCAAAAACCTAAGTGTGGGGTTATCTGATACGCGAAAATCGTATCACATTTTTAGCATGTTTTTATATATGTTTTAATGTGAAATTGAGAGTAAATTGACATTAATTGTTTACTATTTACTTGATTTCACGGTTTTTATGATTTTGGAAGTGTCAGGTGAAAAGTAGACGAAAACAGCAAATTCTGGGGCAAAAACGCAATTTTTGGAAATGTTGACCCGGTCAAAGGTCCGGGACGGGCGTCCCGACCCGGTCAAACCGCCAGGACGGGCGTCCTGAACCGGGACGGGCGTCCCGAACCTGGTCAACGAATCAGGACGGGCGTCCCGAGCCGCCAGAAGCTGTCCCACATCGAATTTTTCACTCCGGGAAGCTGCTATAAATACCCCAGGCCTCCAGCAGTTGAATTCATCCCTCTCCACTCGATCTGAGTTATTAAGTGGTTCCCAGTGTACAGTTCTCTAGTACACAACTCACTCAGAGACTCGGATCTCAGTTTTCTTTCTTATTAGTGTTTGTTTTAGTTTCTGAGAAATAGTCTCAGATCTTAGGCTTCTATAGATAGGTTCGTTTCTGGTATTCCTAGAATACCCGGGATTTCGTTAGGAGATCCTAAGAGGGCTCGAGGCGTTCGAAGAGTCAGTCCACAGGGCTGGGCTTAAGCCGGGTTGTTAAGTAAAGCCCAGCTACTAGGCTGAGGAAGCGTCCTCCGAAGGTTCTGACGAGCAGAGTCGGGTCAAGCAATAAGGCATATACAGCAGTACGCTCCATCGGCGAGACTTCGTAAAGGGTGAATTCTTTGTGGCATCGGTCCCCCTGTCCCTCTCTTATATGTTGTTATTGTGTTTGTCCAAATACTGATTGGAATACCAGATTATGTTTTTATGAATATTTGTGATATACGTTGAAGCTATTATGTTTTTCTAGAAATGGCCACCTGCTTAAATATCCATTATGTCTGCATGTCTATTGCCGTTCTTTTAAACTGAAATTAGGGTTATAGACAATTCCTAACCACGGTCTATTCATAACCTGTTTAGTTTAACAGACATCAATTAGTATTGGTGTCTGCCATACTAGATAAAATAATCTGCGGAACACCCTGTTGGTTGAAAGTAGTCTAGGTAGGCTGAGTTGGATTATGCCGGCGGTTATGAGACGAGCAGTATGATCCCCAAAGTGACATAGGGCGGTCATTGCTGACTTTAGTCCGAGCCGTGAGTAGGGCCGTTACCCTTAACGATGGGGCGGTAGCGTAGAAACTCAGATGTGGTAACCTTTAGACACAGAACATAGTTGCAATCCAGGCCAAGACATGTCTAAAATACTCGAATATAGGTCAATCAATGTATAGTAACAGTATAACATAGAATCAGAACTAATCTTTAAAACACTTTTAGGATTTATTGGACTTGAACCTAGTGGAGAATGGATCACCCTCTCATCAAAGTATTTGATGAAGATTGCATAACTGGATCATAAGATAGGAGTTAGGATAAAAGGCTAGTTACTACTAAGCCGTTGCCACTTCCCTGGGAGTACGATAATTATTTAATAAAATCGTAGATACTTTCCAATAGACTAGCTACACGATAGGTACTCTGCCTTAGGTTCTGGCTGATTAAGTGACACCATAGACTAAATGTGACAATTAGTTAATTCACAGTCCTTAATTATTCATAATCAACATAGGGTAAAATAACACCTATTTAGTACGTCGGTCGGAAACCCCATCACATAACTAACTAATTTTAGACATTATCTAAAATTAAGACATTTAGGATAATCAAATTTTAGAAAATCATTCTAAAACCATATTGAGGGAATTTAAGTGCTTTCGAAATATATAAAAAGAAAAAAATGTTAAAAATTTAAAAATCCGAAAAAATTTGTATTTTTCTTGCTCAATGGTAAGTTGTTCTTTTCCCTATCTCTTGTTCTTTCTTAGTTGTTTTCTTAGTTGTACATTTTTTTTTTGTTTTCTATTTTTCGGATAAATAAAAATGGAAATGAGGATAAAATATATTTTCTTCTGAGTTGTAAAATTTTGGCTTAGATTTTTATTGGGAAGAAATTCCATTTTAGAATTTTCTTAGAGTTATGCCGGCTTTATTAGGATGAGTTACGAAATAATTTTTCCTTAATAGCTAGACCTTTGAATGTTCTATTGAAAAAAAAGGATGTTCCTTTTGCTTTGCTGATAATTGCATGAGAACTTTTAAACCAAAAGGAATTACTGCACCCATTATGACATCACTTAATTGGAATTTGCTTTGTGAATTAATATGTGATGCTAGTGACCATGTAGTAATGATTGTTTTAGGAAATAGGCATGATTAGAACTTCATATTATACACTATGCAAGTAAGACCTTTTACTGATGCCTAGTAGAACCTTACCACCACTGAAAAGGGATTACTAGTTATTGCATATGCCTATGATACATTCGTGCCATGCCTAGTCTAAACAATAGTATACACTGATTACTTTACTCTAAGATATCTGTTCAATAAAACTAATGATGAACCAAGATTGATTAGTTAAGTTCTATTGAATTTGATATAGAAAGAAGGGATAAGAAAAAGGGCTAAAAATCTAGAAAGCAAACCTTTGGTCTAGATTAGAAAACCCCGAGTTAGAAGCTATTGACGAGACAGTAGTATCTGATAAACTTCTAAATGAGAAATTATTTGCTATGAATAATGATTCTCCTCCGTAGTTTACTGATATTACTAATTATCTAGTTGCTAATTATTCCCAAGTGATATGACTTATCAACAAAAGAAGAAATTCTTTGTTGATTTGGAATGTTACTACTAGGGAGATCCGTTTTTCTATTTTGAATCATTGCAGGGTAAGTGATCAGAAGACGTATCTCAGAAGACGAAGGACACAAGATTTTGGAGCATTGCCCTAAAGAATCTACGGGAGACCAATTGACTACTATCAACACTGTCCAGAAAGTGTTGAAAGCAGGATCTTGTTGACCCACTATATTCAAGGATTTTGTATCTCTGATACAGTCTTGTGATGCTTGCCAAATAACAGGTAACACACCCTTCAGAGATCATCTACCCCAACAAGGTACACAAAGTTTTACAATCTTTTTGATATCTGGGGGTATTCATTAAATCTTTCTTTTCTTTCCTTTGAAAATAATTACATCATAGTAGTCATGGAACACTTTTCAAAAATAGCCTGAACCACAGGCATTACCTACTAATGATGTTAAAGTCATGTGCAGATTCTAGTTGTTTTCTAGATTCAAAGTGCCAATGTCTTAGGAAGAAACGTTCAGTCTGTGTATCAAATCTGTGAAGTCTGCTAAGTACCACACTTTAGCAGGGATTGCTATGGGAATGACTGACCATTCCAAAAGTGGTTGGAGCCGGTTACTGCAAAATGCTGCTCCAATGGGAAATGCATACAATCCCAACTAGAGGAATCATACGGGATTTAGCTGAGGAATAATTCGGAAGCTGGAAACTTTCAGAAGATACCACCACAGTAAAACCCCTACCCGCAGAATTAACAGATGAGATACTGGCAACAATTAAAGCCAGAACAGTGCAAGCAAGTGATCTAACAAGAGGTAACGAAGGGTCGAAGGATATAGAGGAATTTGGCGTTGTATCAGGAGCATAGCAATGGAGGAGCTTGCATTCCCTGCATACCAATCAGCTGTGAGAAACTTCCCCGAGGAAGTCTCAAATACTTGGGCCCAGATCTACACAACTGGAGCTCCCTACCACCACAGCTTCGCCAAACTTCAGGTATCTTTTCTTCCATTCAAGACTTGCATGCAATACCTTTACTAACATTGGCAGGAAGGTGCACAAATCCCAAGAAATCTCATTCCTAGACACGTTCTTTCTGGACATGTTGCTATGATTGTGAGAAATCTTACAAATGATTCGAGGAAGCAGTCCGTGGGGCTCGAGCCATTCATCAAATGAATAGGCCACTACCTGGAGCTCGACGATGAAGGATCGAAGCTGACGTCATCCGTTCCAGTATCTAGAGCTTACAGAGTCAAGAATACCTCAGCAATAGCACATGGCTAAGGTGAAGAGCCAATTGACAGATCAGAGAAGACCCTTCTGCTCGCGACATGAAGGGAGTTTTTTCTAATCCTCATGATCCTTTACTTTTGTTTTCTTTATTTTGTGTTCTGTTTTGTTATTTCCATTATCCTTCTTGTTTTATTTTCTCTCTTACCCTTAATTAGTCAAATAAGTGTGGGGTAAGAGTTCTTTGTTTTGTTTTCATTTCTTCTTGTTTGCAAATAAGTGTGGGTGGTGTAGCTATGCATGAACACTGAGGATAGTGTCAGACTTACGTGTGGGGTAGCAGTGCACGGTGTACTGTAGCAGTTGGCAAAATGTTTGCATGATTTTGCTTGTTTTCCCCTTATTTTCACACCCTTCCAAAATTTTTTTCAAAATTTTTAATTCTTTCAGACTTCAAAATGCAGTATGATTGGTTAAACGTTGCTTATGTCCATGATATGTAGGTAGAATGTTATGGTTAGTAGGAGACAATGTGATGACTATTTTGAACTTATTGATTAGGAATAGGGAATTCCTGATAAATGAGCACAACTTAGTCTGGATTAGAGACCTCAGCCAATTACCTTTTCAAAACTTAACTAGATAAGATTAGACCAGTTGAGGATGTATTGACAATTAGAATGACTAGATGAGACTCTGAGCTAAAAGTGAAAAGAAACAAAAGAGAGTAAATTACATAAGGGTAGTTTGCCAGCGGCCTTCGCTACTCGAGCACTACTCCTTCAGGGAACTTAAAGCCTGATGCCCTAAGGTCGTGTAGATCTGGGAGTCTTCGGAGTAGGACTCGCTACATGGGTAGTTGAAGTTGACGTGTTCTAAGCAGACTCAAAATACCCTGAAAGATCTATAAAAGAAAAATCAATGAAATGCTAAATAATTAAAAATCTGATCACCAAGGCTCAGAACTCAGAAAGTTATCTGTTGTTAGTATGTCTAACGATGGGTCGAAATGTTATCTGGTAGTAGTTAAGATGAGAGTATATTGTGTTGACTATCTGGTCTAGCCTAGTACACACACTACACATCAGGAAGACCTTGTGACTAAGAGAAGAGTTCAATCTAGTTGTTAAGTTGTTAAACCTACTTGATCATAATAATCTACTAGAGACATTTGAGACCTTGTCATAGCAACCAAACCAGTCAGACCTGTGTTAAGAATTGTCTGAAGAATTTTTGGAATAAAAACATGACTAGAAACATAAGTGACTGCACATATGATCACTAACTTCAGGTAGACTTTTCTTGAGGACAAGCAAAAAGCTAAGTGTGGGGTTATTTCATGTGCACAAATCATATACCCTTTTTAGCATGTTTTTAGACATAAATTAGGGCAATATTTGAATGTATTTGATCTTAATTGAATCAAATTGACATAAAATTGCTTTAATTTCGATTTTGGAAGTTTTAGGAGCAAATTGCACGAAAACAGCAAATTTTGGGGCAAAAATGCAATTTTTGGAAATGCTGACTTGGTCAACGGTCCAGGACGGGCATCCCTCAGGACGGGCATCCCTCAAGACGGGCGTCCCGAGCCGCCAGAAGCTGTCCCACATCGAATTTTTCAGAGATTTTCACTCCAAGAAGCTGCTATAAATACCCCAGGCCTCCAAGAGTTGAAATCATTCCTCTCCACTCCATCTGAGTCATTCAGAGACTTCTAGTGTACAATTCTCGAGTACACAAGTCACTGAGAGACTCGGGTTTCAGTTTCAGTTTTCTTTCTTTCTTTAGTGTTTCGATTTTTTAGATTATGAAAAATAGTCTCGGAGCTTAGGCTTCGATAGATAGGTTCGTTTTTGGTATTCATAGAATACCGGGATTTCGGTAGGAGATCCTAAGAGAGAAATAGGGTGCGTGTTCTTAGTCAGATTAGGGCAATTTGCTTAAGCCCGGGATGTAAGGTAAAGCAATTGCTACTAGGTCTGAGGAGCGTTCTCCGAAGGCTCTACCGAGCAGAGTAGGATCGAGCAGTCAGGAGCATACAGGAGCTGCAGCGCCGGCTGGACCTGCATAGAGTGGTGATTACTTTATGACAGTGGGTCCCCTAGACGAGGTTCTGTATGTTTACGAATTGTTTTATCTAAATATTAATTTGAATATCATATTACGATTCTTATGAATATCTGTTTTATATGTTCAAGTTGTTATGATTTTCCGGAAATGGCCACCTGCTTAAATATTCATTATGTCTGCATGTCTAATGCCGTTCTTTTAAACTGAAATTTGGGTCATAGACAATTCCTAACCACGGTCTATTCATAACCTGTTTAGTGTAACAGGCATCAATTAGTATTGGTGTCTGCCATACTAGATAAAATAATCTGCGGAACACCCTGTTGGTTGAAAGTAGTCTAGGTAGGCTGAGTAGAGTGTTATGCCGGCGGTTATGAGACGAGCAGCATGATACCGAAGTGACATAGGGTACCGTTCATTGCTGACTTTAGTCCGAGCCGCGAGTAGGGTCGTTACCCTTAACGATGGGGCGGTAGCGTAGAAACTCAGATGTGGTAGCCTTTAGACACAGAACATAGTTGCAATCCAGGCCAAGACATGTCTAAAATACTCAAATATAGGTCAATCAACGTATAGCAACAGTATAACATAGAATCAGGACTCATCTATAAAACACTTTTAGGATTAATTAGACTTAAACCTAGTGGAGAATGAATCACCCTCTCATCAAAGTATTTGATGAAGATTGCATAACTGGATCATAAGATAGGAGTTAGGATAAAAGGCTAGTTACTACTATGCCGTTACCACTTTCCTGGGAGTACGATATTTACTTAATAAAATCGTAGATACTTTCCAACAGACTAGCTACACGATAGGTACTCTGCCTTAGGTTCTGAATTGATTAAGTGACATAAATTGAATGCTAAAGTGACAGTTAGTAAGACTCAGTCCTTAATTACTCATAATCAATATAGGTAAATAAAGACTATCTTTTAGCATACCAATCGGAACGCATCAGTTAACGGTGTGGGGTGTAGTTTTTAACTGGTGAACGTGTTCTTATGTTGTGATTGCATTGTCTGTCTTCTATTGCTTTTGTGTGATTGTGCTTGGCCAATCTTTGCTAAAACATGGCTCCACGATGAATTTCAGGTACTTATTGTTTTGTTGCTTTGCACGTTTTGGGTTAGGGCTTAGGGGAAAAAAGAAAAGAAGATAAAGAACATTTGTGATTTCAGGACATAAAAGGAGGAATGGGTATGTCTGAGAAGATAGTGTCGGTTGATGGAGAAGAAAGTTCTTCTGATGGTTCTGAGAGGTTGTAGGGTTTGAAAATTGGTGGAATGGGTGGGTCCGGTGGGTTCATCTGGGGATCCGGATGCCAGTGTGTGTATAGAATGAATGGATGGGGAGGAGTTTTTTTTCGGCTGTTGGACGAAGGATGTGAATTCAGAATAGCCTATCGGATGCCTATAGATGAAGTGGGACCGGTGAGGAGGGAACCAAAGACGAAGGGTTGTGAGGAGAAGGAGAATCCCCAAATTCCTCAATATAAAACAACTGTGTCCGAATCCCGAAACTTGGAGGGTATTCAGGAGTATTATCATTTTCCTATAACATTTAAAACGATTTATCCGGAAGCAGACCAACGGATTCATACGCCACCTGTAGATTATGTGACGACGTACGTAGCACACCTTCGGGCAGGGTTACAATTTCCACTGCATCCTTTATTTGTAGATATTTGTAAATACTACCGGGTACAATTGGGGCAACTAATGTCGAACGATATTCAGACTACAGTGGGGTTCCTGATGGCATGTAGGGCTTTCGGGTGTGAATATCGGTTAGAGTTATGGCGACGGTTATATTATTTATGTCAGAAATGTACAGCCCCAGAAGGTCGTGGTTTTTTTATATTGCACGCCGTAGCTCTCGGCCAGTCATTTTGGGTCCTTCCAACATTCATTCCTGGAAGAATGAATTTTTTTACTTGAAAGATCACAGTTTTAATAATAATGGGCTCTTGCTACCTTGGAATAATCATAAGAGTCTGAGTAATGATGTGCTGAAAGGGAATGGGAGGGATTACAGGGATGCGGAAATTTTGGCCAAGTATTGGTTTGAATTATCGGTTGGGGAGGATTGGTCGGAGACGCTGATGAGGCATGTGGGTTTAGAGTTTGATTCCAGGCTGGACATCCGGAAACTACGTGGGTGAAATAAATGGGATGGGTTTGATAGAAAAAAAAGAATAAAAAAGAAAAAGAAAAAAAAGAAGGGGGTGGGGGGTGGGGTCTTTCTTGTTTTGTTATTCTTTTTCTTTAAGTATGTTTACCGAAAGCTAACCCTTTGAGTTGTTTGATGTTGTTGGTTTCAGGAAAAAACTTGGTGATGGAAATGGTTCAGAACAACCCAGATAGACGGAAAAAGAAAACTACTGGTAAAATTAAAATTCTTTCAGTTATGCTTGACAAAGGGAGCTTTAGTTTTATTACCGGAACTCATAGGTATTATTGTCCAAGGATGTTCTGGGATGCGGAGAAGAAAGACGGGGGGGGGGGGGGGGGGGGGGGGGGGGTACGAAAAAGGTACGTAGGGGAGAAGTGGTAAGTATTGGGGAGGGGAGGAAAAAGGAAGTACGGACCCCGATAGTGAAGAAGGATTTGGGAAAGGGGAAGGGGAAGGGGAAAGAGAAGGAGGTGGTGGTGGAGGATTCGGCTGGTGGATCTCCACCGAAGAAATGGTTGAGGGTGGAGGGTGGGGTTACCTGGGAGGTTGGGGGTTCGGGGGAGGCAGGGAAAGGAAGGTATGTTCCAGCTTGGGACATACCTTCGAATATGACGATGGGGGGTTCGGGGTTGCAATGACTTTCTTTCAGCATTGCTTTCCCCCGGGGATGAAGAAAGCTATGGAGAAAGTGCCGACCGAGGTGCTCATTGGCCAAGTGTACCAGCAAAAGTTTGAGGTAAGTGTGTTGGCCACTTAGAGGGGAAAAGAAAAGATAGTTTGTACTTTTAATATGTATGCTAATCATGAGTTTATTTTGTGTTGTGTGCAGGCCATGCTTGCAGAAGTTGAACTGTTGGACCGCTTCCGGCTAACGCATTACAACTATGAAAGCTTGGAAAGGACTTGGCGTGGAAAGGGAGGGAGGAGGAAATGGTTGCGAAGGAGGCGGTCGAAGGCAGGGTGCAGGAGTTGGAGGGCGAGTTGCGGAGGTAAGGGGTGAGTTGGAGGAGGTACGGCAGGAGGTGCTGCGGGAGAAGTTAAAGGTGGGGGAGTTGGAGCTGGCAAGGAGGAAGTGGGAAGAGGAAGCTGTTAGGTTGCAGGATCATTATGAAACCCCTGAGAGTTTCATAAATGCTGAAACCGAGAAGGCGGTTATAACTTCGTTCTTTAAAGATGAACGTTGTTATAGGTTGTTTTCTCGGGTGGCGGCTCCCATTGCTGGGGATACCTTAGTTGTGTTAAGGGATCACATTTAGCAGAGCGACCCGTCTTTTGAATTGCCAGAACAATTCCAAGCCTTGGCGACTTCGTCAGAGGGAAAGGTGTACCCTTGGGAAGGGGGACCTTTTGATTTTGACGAACTGATTGCCGAGACTAGGGGCGAACGGGATTATCCGGGGGAAAATGGGGAGGTGGGGGAAACGGGCCTGGTGGAGGAGGTGGTGATGGGTGGGGAGGAGGGAGAAAATACTGTGCTGGGAGATGAAGCACGAGATGTATAATTTGTATATTACTTATTTTGTAAAGTGAGAAACACCAAATGTTATGCATTGGTTTTTGTTATTATATGTATGTTATGGAAATTGGCATTCTTTTTTTGTATTGGTGTGTTAAGGAATTATTGTTTTATTTACCCAATCTGTTGATGTGGTGATTACTATTGTGTATATGGACTTGTGTTAATGGGGAGGGGGAATTAAGTTTGCGTGTTTGGTTCATGTTTCGGGAACTCTTGCGGTAGTATCGGGTTGGACTTGTTTATGAGAAGTGTTTATTATTGAATTGAATGTGTATTAATTTATTGTTACGTTTAATGGATGTACTTGATTACAAGTATGATTACCGAAGCCTCTAGGGAGGGCCGGGTTTCGTTTTTTTTTTTTTAATGTATGAACACTATGGATAGTATTTTCGGAGGTTGGCGGCATTCCACGTTTGGGTTGAGGGTGTTGCCTTTGTGATCTTTTAAGTGGAAACTTCCTTTGGAGTTCACCTTGGTAATAATGTATGGTCCTTCCCAATTTATGTCGAGCTTCCGAGTGGGCTCTTGATGACTTACGGAGTTTTTACGGAGGACAAGGTCGCCGACCATCAATGTATGCTGTCGCATCTGTGAGTTCCTATGCTTTGCTAGAGATCTTTTATAGTTGTATTCGCGAATGGGCTTGTTGGAATAGAGATGATCGAGTAATGCCAGGTTTTTGGTAATTTTTAGATCGTTCCATTCGATGGAAAAATTATCTATACGGGGGGATGGAGATCCTATTTTGACTGGGAGTAATGCCTCTGTGCCGAAGCATAAAGAAAATACTCTCTCTAGGGTGTGAGAGTGGGGTGTCATTCGGTAAGACCGTAATACGTTTGGCAGTTCGTCAATCTATTTGGCTTTGGCTGAATCCAACCGTTTTTTAGATCTTGTACGATAGTTCGATTGGTAACTTCTGTTAACCCGTTTGTTTGTGGGTATCCCACTAATGTACAACGGTGATCTATGTGTAATTCTTGACAAAAATTTTGGAATTCTTGTGCTTCGAACTGTTTTCCGTTGTCGGTGATAAGGATGCGGGGTATTCCAAATCTAGTGATAACGTCGTTCCAGAAAAAATCTTTAATACTTTGCATTGTGATGGATGCTACAGGCTTTACTTCTACCCACTTGGTGAAGTGATCGATGGCGACGATGAGAAATTCTTTGTTGCCTTTGGCTTTTGGGAATGGACCGACGATGTCCATTCCCCATTGGTAGAAAAGAATTGGGTTGCTGATGAAATGGAACTCTACGGTGGGCATGTGGTGTAAGTTGGCATGCAGTTGACACTTTAAATAATATTGTATTAGTGTGGTAGCATCGGTTTCCATAGTTGGTCAGAAATACCCCTTTCGCATGATCTTTCTGACTAAACTCAGAGCGCCGATGTGAGAACCGCAAATCCCTTCGTGTATTTTGCGTAGTATGTAGTTTCCTTCTATTTCGGACACACATTTGAATAGGGGCCAAGAGTAATGGCAGCGGTATAAGAGGTTGTTGAGAAGCACGTATCGAGTTGCAGAGTTTTTGAGTTGTTGTGCCTGGATTTTATCCGCAGGGGTTGTGTTGTTAGTGATGTATTGAATGATAGGTGTCATCCACGAGGATTCTTGAGAAAGAGTTAAAACAGGGAGGTGGTTGATGGATTTTTGCGTAAGGGTTTTATCCATGTGCCTTCTAAAGTGTTATTAGTATGCAACTTGGATAGTGCATCGGCCTTGTGTTTGCTTTAGGGGTGATGTGTTCAATTTTTAAGAACTGAAAATACTTGAAGAAAGTCGAGACTAATTGTAAATATTTTTGCATGTTGTCTTCCTTTGCTTCGAATTCACAGTTCACTTGCTCGGCTACGACTTGAGAATCTGTAAACATGCGGAGGTTCTGTATGTGCAATGTTCAGGAAATTCATAAACCTGCAAAGATGGCCTCATATTCAAATTCGTTGTTGCTGATTGCGAATGCGTATTTGAGGGCGTAAAAAAGTTTGGAGCCTTCGGATGACATGATGGCAATACTCGTGCCTCGGTTGGTTTCAGCTGTTGAACCATCTACGTGAATTTTCCAACAGTCGGTTGGGATGCTATTGTCGGATGGATGTTGGGTGGCAGGGAGGGGTGAGTCGGTGCATTCGATAATGAAAGCGGATAAGGTGCTTGCATTTATGTGTTTCCTGTGAGTGTATTCGATGTCATATTCCGAAAGTTCTATAGCCTATCGCATAATGCGGTCAGTGACATCGGCTTTGTGTAAGGCCTGGCGAATGGGGACTTGTGTGTGCATACATACGAGATGGGCTTGGAAGTAATGCCAGAGTTTTCGCTTTGCTATTATTAGGGTAACGATATGCTTCTCTAGGGGTGAGTATCTGGTTTTGGCGGGTTGTAGGACGTGACTGATGTAGTAAATGGGGTGGAAGGTTTTGTCACGTTCTACGCAAAGGACTGCACTGATAACGGAGGATGAAATTGAAATGTATAGGTGAAGAGTCTCGCTAGGTTTTGGGGGGACTAGGATAGGTGGATTTTGTAAATATTGTTTTATGTCTTGGAAGGCATTCTCGCATTCGGTGGTCCATTCGAAAGGTTTGTGTTTGCGGAGTAGTGAGAAAAATGGAAGAGATTTTTCTCCTGACTTTGAAAGGAAACGGTTGATAGCCACAATCCATATGCTGAGCCGTTGTACTTCTTTGATATGTCTTGGGGATTTGAGATTCTGTATAACTGTAATTTTGGAGGGCTTTATTTCTAAACCGCGTTGGGAAATCATGAAGCCCAGAAATTTTCCTGCGTTAACCCCGAATGTGCATTTTTTAGGATTGAGTTTGAGACCGAAATCTTGTACAATTTGGAATGTCTCCTGAAGGTCGTGGGTGATGTCTGAAGATGCCATTGTCTTGACCAATATGTTGTCGATGTATGCTTCTACCTTTCGACCAATTTGTGAACTGAACTTTCGGTTGATCATGTCTTGGAAATTGGCTCCCATATTTTTTAATCCGAAAGGCATTCATTTATAGCAGAAAAGTCCTTCTGGTGTTACGAAAGCGGTTTTTTCTTCATCTTCTAATGATAACCTTTGTGGGCATCTAAAAATGATGACAAAGCTATAACCGGCTGTGGCGTCGGCAAGTAAATTTGTGCGGGGGAAGGGGTATGGCTTTTTGGGGATGACTTTGTTTAGGGAGGTAAAGTCTATACAGACTCCCCATTTTCCCCCTGGTTTTGGTACGACTACCGGGTTGGCTAACCATTGTGGGAATTGTACTCTGCGAATGACGTCAGCCTGGAGCAAGTCTGATATTTCTTTGTGAATAATATTTTGCTTTTCGATGTTGAAGGAAAGGCGTTTTTGAGCGACGAGTTTTGCTGATAGTGGGATGCCTAACTTATGTTCCATGACGGACCGAGGGATGACTCCAAGATCTGTGGGTGACAAGGCGAAAATATGGGAAAACTCTGCCGCAAGTTCTAAAATACAGCGTTGTAGGTGGTTTGGGAGGGAAACGCCTGATATGCACAAATCATATCACTTTTTTAGCATGTTTTTAGGCACAATTTAGGGCGAAATTGGTGTTAAATCATTCTCAATTGACTATTATTAACACAATTTCGCAGTTTTTGTGATTTTGGAAGTGTCAGGTGAAAAATGCAAGAAAATGGCAAATTTTGGGGCAAAAATGTGATTTTCGGAAGTTCAGAAGTTGAGATGGGCGTCCAGAACCCGGGACGGGCGTCCTGACCTGGTCAACAGACCAGGACGGGCATCCAGGACTCGGGACCGCCGTCCTGACCTGGTCAACAGGCCAGGACGGGCGTCCCAGATCCAGGACGAGCGTCCCGAATGCCTGGTCAAAGTCCCACATCGATTTTTGCAGAAAAATTCACCCATTTACCCTGCTATAAATACCCCAGGCCTTCCTGAGTTGAAATCATCCCTCTCCACTTGATCTGAATCATTCAGTGACTTCAAGTATACATTTTTCTATAGTATACAAGTCTTTGAGTGATCTCAGGTGTTTCATTCAAGTAGTTTAGTATACGAGAGTTTCTCATTTTCTTTGCTTTCTGAGAGTCTGTCTCAGAATCTTAGATTACGACTAGATAGGGTTCGTTTTTGGTATCACATAATATCGGGATTTCGTTAGGAGATCCTAAGAGAGAGATAGGGTGCGTGTTCTTAGTCAGATTAGGGTAATTTGCTTAAGCCCGGGATGTAAGGTAAAGCAATTGCTACTAGGTCTGAGGAGCGTTCTCCGAAGGCTCTGCCGAGCAGAGTAGGATCGAGCAATCAGAAGCGTACAAGAGCTACAGCGCCGGCTGGACCTGCATAAAGCGGTGTGATGCGATTCCGGTTGACGTACTAAATAGGTGTTATTTTACCCTATGTCGATTATGATTAATTAAGGACTGTGATTGACTAATTGTCACGTTTAGTCTTATGGTGTCACTTAATCAGCCAGAATCTAAGGCAGAGTACCTATCGTGTAGCTAGTCTATTGGAAAGTATCTACGATTTTACTAAGTTAATTATCGTACTCCCAGGGAAGTGGCAACGGCTTAGTAGTAACTAGCCTTTTATCCTAACTCCTATCTTATGATCCAGTTATGCAATCTTCATCAAATACTTTGATGAGAGGGTGATCCATTCTCCACTAGGTTCAAGTCCAATTAATCCTAAAAGTGTTTTAAAAGATGAGTTCTGATTCTATGTTATACTGTTACTATACATTGATTGACCTATATTCGAGTATTTTAGACATGTCTTGGCCTGGATTGCAACTATGTTCTGTGTCTAAAGGTTACCACATCTGAGTTTCTACGCTACCGCCCCATCGTTAAGGGTAACGGCCCTACTCACGGCTCGGACTAAAGTCAGCAATGACCGCCTTATGTCACTTTGGGGATCATACTGCTCGTCTCATAACCGCCGGCATAATACTCAACTCAGCCTACCTAGACTACTTTCAACTAACAGGGTGTTCCGCAGATTATTTTATCTAGTATGGCAGACACCAATACTAATTGATGTCTGTTAAACTAAACAGGTTATGAATAGACCGTGGTTAGGAATTGTCTATAACCCTAATTTCAGTTTAAAAGAACGGCAATAGACATGCAGACATAATGGATATTTAAGCAGGTGGCCATTTCTAGAAAAACATAATAACTTCAACGTATATCACAAATATTCATATAAACATAATATGGTATTCCAATCAGTATTTGGACAAATACAATAACAACATATAAGAGAGGGACAGGGGGACCGATGCCATAAAGAATTCACCCTTTACGAAGTCTCGCCGATGGAGCGTACTGCTGTATATGCCGTATTGCTTGACCCGACTCTGCTCGTCAGAACCTTCGGAGGACGCTTCCTCAGCCTAGTAGCTGGGCTTTACTTAACAACCCGGCTTAAGCCCAGCCCTGTGGACTGACTCTTCGAACGCCTCGAGCCCTCTTAGGATCTCCTAACAAAATCCCGGGTATTCTAGGAATACCAGAAACGAACCTATCTATAGAAGCCTAAGATCTGAGACTATTTCTCAGAAACTAAAACAAACACTAATAAGAAAGAAAACTGAGATCCGAGTCTCTGAGTGAGTTGTGTACTAGAGAATTGTACACTGGAAACCACTTAATGACTCAGATCGAGTGGAGAGGGATGAATTCAACTGCTGGAGGCCTGGGGTATTTATAGCAGCTTCCCGGAGTGAAAATCTCTGAAAAATTCGATGTGGGACAGCTTCTGGCGGCTCGGGACGCCCGTCCTGATTCGTTGACCAGGTTCGGGACGCCCGTCCCGGTTCAGGACGCCCGTCCTGGCGGTTTGACTGGGTCGGGACGCCCGTCCTGGCGGTTTGACTGGGTCGGGACGCCTGTCCTAGGTTCGGGACGCCCGTCCCGGACCTTTGACCAGGTCAATATTTCCAAAAATTGCGTTTTGGCCCCAGAATTTGCTGTTTTCGTCTACTTTTCACCTGACACTTCCAAAATCATAAAAACCGTGAAATCAAGTAAATAGTAAACAATTAATGTCAATTTACTCTCAATTTCACATTAAAACATATATAAAAACATGCTAAAAATGTGATACGATTTTCGCGTATCAGATAACCCCACACTTAGCTTTTTGCTTGTCCTCAAGCAAAGTCTACATGGAGTTAGTGATTTTAAACCGTAGTGCAGTCACTTAAATTCCTAGTCATGTTTTTATTCCAAAAATTCTTCAGACAATTCTTAACACAGGTCTGATTGGTTAGGTTGCTATGACAAGGTCTCAAATGTCTCTAGTAGTTTGTTATGATCAGGCAGAAAACAAATCAACAACTAGGTTGGACTTTTTTCTTAATCACAGGGTCTTCCTGATGTGTAGTGTGTGTGTACTAGTCTAGACCAGATAGTCAACACAATGAACTCTTATCTTAACTGCTACCAGATAATACTTCGACCTATCGCTAGACATACTGACAACAGATAACTTTCTGAGTTCTGAGCTTTGGTGATAAGATTTTTAATGTTTTAGCACTTGGTTATTTTCTTTATAGATTCAGGGTATTTCGAGTTTGCTTAGAACACGTCAACTTCAACTACCCATGTAGCGAGTCCTACTCCGATGACTCCCAGATCTACACGACCTTAGGGCATCAGGCTTTAAGTTCCCCGAAGGAGTGGTGCTCGAGTAGCGAAGGCCGCTGGCAAACTACCCTATTGTAATTAACTTCCTTAATATTCCTTTCACTTTTAGCTCAGAGTCTCATCTAGTTATTCTAACTGCCAATATATCCACAATTGGTCTGATTTTATCTAGTTAAGTCTCGAATAGGCAATTGGTTGAGGTCTCTAATCCAGACAAAGATGTGCTCAGTTATCAGGAATTCCCTATTCCTAATCAATTAGTCCAAGATAGCTATCAACTATCTCCTACTAACCATAGCATACTACCTACATATCATAGACATAAGCAATTGTTTAACCAAGCATACTGCATTTAGAAGTCTGAAAGACGGAAAAATTTTGAAAACATTTTGGAAGGGTGTGAAAATACGGGGAAAACAAGCAAAAGCATGCGGAAATTTTTTCAAACTGCTACAGTGCACCGTGCACTGCTACCCCACACTTAAGTCTGACACTGTCCTCAGTGTTCATGCATAGCTAAACTACCCCACACTTATTTGCAAATAAGAAGAAATGAAAATAAAACAAAGAACTCTTACCCCACACTTATTTGACTAAATCAGGGTAAGAGAGAAAATAAAACAAGAAGGATAATAGAAATAGCAAAACAGAACACAAAACAAAGAAAACAAAAGTAAAGGATCATGAGGATTAGAAAAACTCCCTTCATGTCGCGAGCAGAAGGGTCTTCTTTGATTTGTCAATTGGCTTTTTACCTTAGCCATGTGCTATTGCTGAGGTGTTCTTGACTCTGCAAGCTCTAGATATTGGAGCGGATGACGTCAACTCCGATCCTTTATTGTCGAGCTCCAGGTAGTGGCATATCCATGTGAGGAATGACTCAAGCCCCAAGGACTGAAGCTTTGGCTAAGCCGTGGTGGTATGAGGCTCCAGTGGTGTAGATCTGGGCCCAAGTATTTGAAACTTTCTCGGGGGAAGTTTCTCACAGCTGATTGTATGCAAAGGATGCACGCTCCTCCATTGCTATGCTCCTGATACAATGCCAAATTCCTCTATATCCTTCGTCCGTTCGTTACCTCTTGGTAGATCACTTGCTTGCACTGGTCTGGCTTTAATTGTTGCCAGTATCTCATCCATTGATTCTGCGAGTGTGGGTTTTGCTGTGGTGGTGTCTTCTGAAAGTTTCCAGCTTCCGAATTACTCCTCAGCTAAATCCCGTATGATTCCTCTAGCGGGGATTGTATGCGTCTCCCATTGGAGCAGCATTCTGCAGTAACCTACTCCTACCTCTTTTGGAATGGTCAGTCATTCCCATAGCAATCCCTGCTAAAGTGTGGTACTTAGCAAACTTCACAGATTTGATACACAGGCTGAACATTTCTTCCTAAAACATTGGCACTCTGAATCTGGAAAACAACTAGAATCTGCACATGACTTTAACATCATTAGTAGGTAATGCCTGTGGTTCAGGCTATTTTCGAAAAGTGTTCCACGACTACTATGATGTAATTATGTTCAAAGGAAGAAAGAGAAAAGGATTCGAAATAGAGTGATCGGTGTAACCTATTGTTTTTAGACAAGACTAGATAAGATCGGAATTTATCATGCATGAATGTTTTTGTCCTAAAACAATTCGTACTACATCATTACATCACATATTCATTCAAAAAGCAGATTTTAATTAGGTGATGTCATAATGGGTGCATTAATTCCTTTTGGTTTAAAACATTCTCATGTAATCATCATCAAAACAAAAGGAACATCCTTTCTCATTAGAATACTCAGAGGTCTGTCTATTAAAGAAAATTTTATTTCATGATTCTGTCTAATAGACTAAGCATGACCTAAGAAACTCCACAATGATATTTCTTCCAGATTAAAACCTTAGCCAAAAATTGACAACTCAGAAAAATATTCTATCCTCATTTCCATTTTTATTTTTTCAAAAAAGAGCAACAAATGTACAACTAAGAAAACAACTAAGAAAGAACAAGAGATAGGGAAAAGAACAACTTACCATTGAGCAAGAAAAATACATTCTTTTTGGATTTTAAATTTTTAACATTTTTTTTCTTTTTATATTTCGAAAGCAATTAAATTTCCTCAATACGGTTTTAGAATAATTTTCTAAAATTTGATTATCCTAAGTGTCTTAATTTCAGATGATATCTAAAATCAATTAGTTATGATAATCCTATATTTCGGAAACTGATTGTCTAACTAGCATAAAACAAGTCTTAGGTCTAAGGTCTAGGTTACTACCGCTACCTATCATAAGTATCTAGAATTGTGGCCTTTAATCCTAAATTCATTATGATATTTCCCCGGCAACGGCGCCAAAAATCTGATGCGATTCCGGTTGACGTACTAAATAGGTGTTATTTTACCCTATGTCGATTATGATTAATTAAGGACTGTGATTGACTAATTGTCACGTTTAGTCTTATGGTGTCACTTAATCAGCCAGAATCTAAGGCAGAGTACTTATCGTGTAGCTAGTCTATTGGAAAGTATCTACGATTTTACTAAGTTAATTATCGTACTCCCAGGGAAGTGGCAACGGCTTAGTAGTAACTAGCCTTTTATCCTAACTCCTATCTTATGATCCAGTTATGCAATCTTCATCAAATACTTTGATGAGAGGGTGATCCATTCTCCACTAGGTTCAAGTCCAATTAATCCTAAAAGTGTTTTAAAGATGAGTTCTGATTCTATGTTATACTGTTACTATACATTGATTGACCTATATTCGAGTATTTTAGACATGTCTTGGCCTGGATTGCAACTATGTTCTGTGTCTAAAGGTTACCACATCTGAGTTTCTACGCTACCGCCCCATCGTTAAGGGTAACGGCCCTACTCACGGCTCGGACTAAAGTTAGCAATGACCGCCCTATGTCACTTTGGGGATCATACTGCTCGTCTCATAACCGCCGGCATAATACTCAACTCAGCCTACCTAGACTACTTTCAACCAACAGGGTGTTCCGCAGATTATTTTATCTAGTATGGCAGACACCAATACTAATTGATGTCTGTTAAACTAAACAGGTTATGAATAGACCGTGGTTAGGAATTGTCTATAACCCTAATTTCAGTTTAAAAGAACGGCAATAGACATGCAGACATAATGGATATTTAAGCAGGTGGCCATTTCTAGAAAAACATAATAACTTCAACGTATATCACAAATATTCATAAAAATATAATCTGGTATTCCAATCAGTATTTGGACAAACACAATAACAACATATAAGAGAGGGACAGGGGGACCGATGCCATAAAGAATTCACCCTTTACGAAGTCTCGCCGATGGAGCGTACTGCTGTATATGCCGTATTGCTTGACCCGACTCTGCTCGTCAGAACCTTCGGAGGACGCTTCCTCAGCCTAGTAGCTGGGCTTTACTTAACAACCCGGCTTAAGCCCAGCCCTGTGGACTGACTCTTCGAACGCCTCGAGCCCTCTTAGGATCTCCTAACGAAATCCCGGGTATTCTAGGAATACGAGAAATGAACCTATCTATAGAAGCCTAAGATCTGAGACTATTTCTCAGAAACTAAAACAAACACTAATAAGAAAGAAAACTGAGATCCGAGTCTCTGAGTGAGTTGTGTACTAGAGAATTGTACACTGGAAACCACTTAATGACTCAGATCGAGTGGAGAGGGATGAATTCAACTGCTGGAGGCCTGGGGTATTTATAGCAGCTTCCCGGAGTGAAAATCTCTGAAACATTCGATGTGGGACAGCTTCTGGCGGCTCGGGACGCCCGTCCTGATTCGTTGACCAGGTTCGGGATGCCCGTCCCGGTTCAGGACGCCCGTCCTGGGTTCGGGACGCCCGTCCCGGACCTTTGACCGGGTCAACATTTCCAAAAATTGTGTTTTTGCCCCAGAATTTGCTGTTTTCGTCTACTTTTCACCTGACACTTCCAAAATCATAAAAACCGTGAAATCAAGTAAATAGTAAACAATTAATGTCAATTTACTCTCAATTTCACATTAAAACATATATAAAAACATGCTAAAAATGTGATACGATTTTCGCGTATCACGGTGACTACTTTATGATAGTGGGTCCCCTAGACGAGTTTCTATATGTTTATGAATTGTTTTATCTAGATATTGATTTGATACTGAATTTATATATCATACATGTTTTACAATTTGAGATGCTATTCATTTTCCCGGGAAGATCATAGAGCTAGAATTATCATTATGAATGTTGAACTGTCGTGTCCTTTTAAATTAAACTAGGGTTATAGACAACTCCTAATCAAGGTCTGAATCATAACAGGTTTAGTTTAACAGACTGTAAAAGGTCTGCCAGATTAGGAAGAAATAACAAAACAGATCACCATGTTTGTTAGAGTACCCTAATAAAGCTGAGTTTGTATGCTAGGCCAATCCTAGGGTTAAGTGGCATGATACCGAAGTGACATAGGGTACCGTTCATGGATACTTTAATCTGACAAATGAGAAGGATCATCCCAAGGTAGGGGTGAATACACCAGGTAACTCGGATATGGTAAACAGATGGTTACATTTCATAATTGCCTTAGAGATTAAGATATATCTAAAAGGTTCGAAGATAAGGTCAAACAAATTGTAATAACTGAGCTTAAATTGATGAATGCATGTCTACTCTTGAATGCTATTCGCTTGTTATGTGTGATTGGGATCACCAATCAATCTCAAAGAATTGATTAAACGATTGATTAATTACATGAATAAGATGAATGTTAGGATTAAGGGATAGTTGCTACTAAGCCTTTACCAGTTCCCTGGGAGTATGATATTAATAAATTAAAATCGTAGCTACTTTCCAATAACTAGCTACACGATAGGTACTCTTTGATATGCATAAATCATATCACCTTTTTAGCATGTTTTTAACCATGATTTAGGGTGAAATTGAGGGTAAATCGTTCTTAATTGTTTATTATTAACTCAATTTCACAGTTTTTATGATTTTGGAAGTGTCAGGTGAAAAGTAGAAGAAAATGGCAAATTTTGGGCAAAAACGAAATTTTTCAGAAGTTCGGACTTCGGGGAGGGCGTCCCGGTTCAGGACGGCCGTCCTGACCTGGTCAACAGGTCGGGATGGCCGTCCTGACCTGGTCAACAGACCGGGACGGGCGTCCCGAACCAGAATTCAAAATCCCACATCGAAATTTTGCGAGAAAATCACTCCAGAAAGCTACTATAAATACCCCAGGCCTTCCTCAGTTGAAATCATCCCTCTCCACTCGATCTGAGTCATTCAGTGACTTTCAGTATACAATTCTCGAGTACACAACTCACTCGGAGACTCAGATTTCAGTATAAGTTTTCTTTCTTTCCTTTTTGTGTTTCGTTTTTCTTAGTTTTTGAGAAATAGTCTCAGATCCTAGGGTCCGATAGATAGGTTCGTTTCTGGTATTCATAGAATACCCAGGATTTCGTTAGCAGATCCTAAGAGGGTACTAGGCGTTCGAAGAGTCAGTCCACAGGGCTGGGCTTAAGCCCAGGATGTAAGGTAAAGTCCAGCTACTAGGCTGAGGAAGCGTCCTCCGAAGGTTCTGGCGAGCAGAGTCGGGTCAAGAAATACGACATACACAGCAGTACGCTCCATCTGCGAGACTAAGTAAATGGTGATTTCATTATGGCATCAGTCCCCCTGTCCCTCTCTTATATGTTGTTATTGTGTTAGTCCAAATATCAATTATGAATACTGGATTATGATTGTTATGAATATTTGTTATATATGTTGAAGTTGTTATGTTTTTCCGGAAATGGCCACCTGCTAAATATTCATTATGTCTGCATGTCTAATGTAGTTTCTTTTAAACTAAAATTAGGGTTATAGACAATTCCTAACCACGGTCTATTCATAACCTGTTTAGTTTAACAGGCATCAATTAGTATTGGTGTCTACCATACTAGATAAAATAACTTGCGGAACACCCTGTTTGTTAGAGTAGTCTAGGTAGGCTGAGTAGAGCGTTTATGCCTGCGGTTATGGGCCAGCGGCGTGATCCCCGAAGTGACATAGGGCTTTCATAGCTGTCTTTTGTTCGAACCGTGAGTAGGTCCGTTTAGCTTGGCGATGGGGTGGTATATCAGATTACTCATATGTGGTACACCTTTAGACTCAGAACATAGTTGCAATCCAGGCCAAGACATGTCTAAAATTCTCGAATATAGGTCAATCAACATGTAGGAACAGTATAACATAGAATCAAGACCTTATCTATAAAACACTTCTAGGCTTAATTAGACTTAAACCTAGTGGAGAATGGATCACCCTCTCATCAAAGTTATTGATGAAGATTGCATAACTGGATTATAAGATAAGAGTTAGGATAAAAGGCTAGTTACTACTAAGCTGTTACCACTTCCATGGGAGTACGATATTTATTTAATAAAATCGTAGATACTTTCCAACAGACTAGCTACACGATAGGTACTCTGCCTTAGGTTCTGACTGATTAAGTGACACCATAGAGACTAAATGTGACAATTAGTCAATCTCAGTCCTTAATTACTCATAATCAACATAGGGGTAAAATAACACCTATTTAGCATATCAGTCGGAAAGCCATTAGATTTTTGGCGTCGTTGCCGGGGAAATATCATAATGAATTTAGGATTAAAGGCCACAATTCTAGTGACTTCTGATAGGTAGCGGTAGTAACCTAGACCTTAGACCTAACACTCATTTTCTGCTAGTTAGACAATCAATTTCTGAAATATAGGATTATCATAACTAATTGATTTTAGATATCATCTGAAATTAAGACATTTAGGATAATCAAATTTTAGAAAATCATTCTAGAACCATATTGAGGAAATTTAACTGCTTTCGAAAAAAAAGAAAAAAAAATTTTGTTAAAAATTTAAAACCCGAAAAAACAATGTATTTTTCTTGCTCAATGGTAAGTTGTTCTTTCCCCTATCTCTTGTTCTTTCTTAGTTGTTTTCTTAGTTGCTCTTTTTGTGTTTTTCTTCTATTTAATTTCGAATAAAAATGGAAATGAGGATAAAATATATTTTCTTCTGAGTTGTAAAATTTTGGCTTAGATTTTTATTGGGAAGAAATTCCATTTTAGAATTTTCTTAGAGTCATACCGGCTTTATTAGGACGAGTTATGAAATAATTTTTCCTTAATAGCTAGACCTTTGAATGTTTTATTGAAAAAAGGATGTTCCTTTTGTTTTGCTAATAATTGCATGAGATCTTTTAAACCAAAAGGAATTACTGCACCCATTATGGCATCACCTGGTTGGAATCTGCTTGTTAAATTAATATGTGATGTAATTATGTAGTAAGAATTGTTTTAGGACAGAAGCATGATAAGAAAGTTCATATATGATAAATTCCGATCTTATCTAGTCTTGTCTAAAAACAATAGGTTACCCTGATCACTCTGAGATATATGTGTTCAATAAAACTAATGTTGAACCATAATTGATTAAGTTAGGTTTTATTGTTACTCGAATTTGATATAGAATGAAGGGATAAGAAGAAGGGTTGAAAATCTAGAAAGCGAACGATTTGTCTAGATTAGAAAACCCCGAGTTAGAGGATATTGTAATACTGATAAATTTTTGATGAAAACTTATTTGCATTGTTTGTGATACGCGAAAATCGTATCACCTTTTTAGCATGTTTTTACGTATGAATTTGGGTGAAATAAAGGGCAATTTGATCTTGATTGTGCATTATTCACTTAATTTCACAGTTTTTATGATTTTGGAAGTGTCAGGTGCAAAGTAGACGAAAACAACAAATTTTGGGGCAAAAACACAATTTTTGGAAATGTTGACTCGGTCAAAGGTCCGGGACGGGCGTCCCGACCAAGCCAAGCCAGAGGGACGGGCGTCCAGGACCCGGGACGGGCGTCCAGGACCCGGGACGGGCGTCCAGGACCCGGGACGGGCGTCCCGACCTGGTCAACAGACCAGGACGGGCATCCCGAGCCGCCAGAAGCTGTCCCACATCGAATTTTTCAGAGATTTTCACTCCGGGAAGCTGCTATAAATACCACAGGCCTCCAGCAGTTGAATTCATTCCTCTCCACTCGATCTGAGTCATTTAGTGGTGTCCAGTGTACAATTCTCTAGTACACAACTCACTCAGAGACTCGGATCTCAGTTTTCTTTCTTGTTAGTGTTTTGTTTTAGTTTCTGAGAAATAGTCTCAGATCTTAGGTTTCTATAGATAGGTTCGTTTCTGGTATTCATAGAATATCCGGGATTTCGTTAGGAGATCCTAAGAGGGCTCTAGGCGTTCGAAGAGTCAGTCCACAGGGCTGGGCTTAAGCTGGGTATTAAGGTAAAGCCCAGTTACTAGGCTGAGGAAGCGTCCTCCGACAGTTCTGGCGAGCAGAGTCGGGTCAAGCAATACGGCATATACAGCAGTACGCTCCATCGGCGAGACTTCGTGAAGGGTGAATTCTTTATGGCATCGGTCCCCCTGTCCCTCTCTTATATGTTGTTATTGTGTTTGTCCAAATAACTGTTTGAATACCAGATTATGTTTTATGAATATTTGTTATTTATGTTGAAGTATTATGTTTTTCTAGAAATGGCCACCTGCTTAAATATCCATTATGTCTGCATGTTTATTGCCGTTCTTTTAAACTGAAATTAGGGTTATAGACAATTCCTAACCACGGTCTATTCATAACCTGTTTAGTTTAACAGACATCAATTAGTATTGGTGTCTGCCATACTAGATAAAATGATCTGCGGAACACCCGTTGGTTGAAAGTAGTCTAGGTAGGTGAGTGAGTAGAGTTTTATGCCAGCGGTTATGCGACGAGCAGTATGATCCCCAAAGTGACATAGGGCGGTCATTGCTGACTTTAGTCCGAGCCGTGAGTAGGGCCGTTACCCTTAACCGGGGTGGCGGTAGCGTAGAAACTCAGATGTGGTAGCCTTTAGACACAGAGCATAATTGCAATCCAGGCCAAGACATGTCTAAAACACTCGAATATAGGTCAATCAACGTATAGTAACAGTATAACATAAAATCAGGATCTAATCTTTAAAACACTTTCAGGTTTAGCTAGACTTAAACCTAGTGGAGAATGAATCACTCTCTCATCAAAATTATTGATGAAGATTGCATAACTGGATTATAAGATAAGAGTTAGGAAGAAAGGCTAGTTACTACTAAGTCGTTGCCACTTCCCTGGGAGTACGATATTTATTTAATAAAATCGTAGATACTTTCCAACAGACTAGCTACACGATAGGTACTCTTCCTTAGGTTCTGGCTGATTAAGTGACACCATAGAGACTAAATGTGACAATTAGTCAATCACAGTCCTTAATTATTCATAATCAACATAGGGTAATGATACGCGAAAATCGTATCACATTTTTAGCATGTTTTTATATATGTTTTAATGTGAAATTGAGAGTAAATTGACATTAATTGTTTACTATTTACTTGATTTCACGGTTTTTATGATTTTGGAAGTGTCAGGTGAAAAGTAGACGAAAAACAGCAAATTCTGGGGCAAAAACGCAATTTTTGGAAATGTTGACCCGGTCAAAGGTCCGGGACGGGCGTCCCGACCCGGTCAAACCGCCAGGACGGGCGTCCTGAACCGGGACGGCCGTCCTGAACCGGGACGGGCGTCCCGAACCTGGTCAACGAATCAGGACGGGCGTCCCGAGCCGCCAGAAGCTGTCCCACATCGAATTTTTCAGAATTTTTCACTCCGGGAAGCTGCTATAAATACCCCAGGCCTCCAACAGTTGAATTCATCCCTCTCTACTCGATCAGAGTCATTAAGTGGTTTCCAGTGTACAGTTTTCCAGTACACAACTCACTCAGAGACTCGGATCTCAGTTTTCTTTCTTATTAGTGTTTTGTTTTAGTTTCTGAGAAATAGTCTCAGATCTTAGGTTTCTATAGATAGGTTCGTTTCCGGTATTCATAGAATACCCGGGGTTTCGTTAGGAGACCCTAAGAGAGCTCTAGGCGTTCGAAGAGTCAGTCCACAGGGCTAGGCTTAAGCCCAGGACGTAAGGTAAAGTCTAGCTACTAGGCTGAGGAAGCGTCCTCCGAAGGTTCTGGCGAGCAGAGTCAGGGCGGGCAATACGACGTATACAGCAGTACGCTCTGTAGGCGAGACTAAGTAAAGGGTGATTTCTTTATGGCATCAGTCCCCATACCCCTCTCTTATATGTTTTATTGCTTTGTCCTAAACATCAATTATGAATATCAGATTATGATTTTATGAATAGTTGTTTTGTATGTTGAAGTTATTATGTTTTTCCGGAAATAGCCACCTGCTAAATAATCATTATGTCTGCATGTCTAATGTAGTTTTTTTAAACTAAAATAGGGTTATAGACAATTCCTAACCACGGTCTATTCATAACCTGTTTAGTTTAACAGGCATCAATTAGTATTGGTGTCTGCCATACTAGATAAAATAACATGCTGAACACCTGGCTTGTTAGAGTAGTCTAGGTAGGCTGAGTAGAGCGTTATGCCAGCGATTACGAGCCTTCAGAGTGATCCCCGAAAGTGACATAGGGCTTTCATAACTGTCTTTGTTCGTACCGTGAGTAGGGCCGTTTACCTTAATGATAGGGGGGTAGTAGCATAGAGACTCAGATGTGGTACACCTTTAGACACAGAACATAGTTGCATTCCAGGCTAAGATATATCTAAAACACTCGAATATAGGTCAATCAACATATAGGAACAGTATAACATAGAATCAGAACTTATCTTTAAAACACTTCTAGGGTTAATTAGACTTGAACCTAGTGGAGAATGGATCACCCTCTCATCAAAGTATTTGATGAAGATTGCATAACTGGATCATAAGATAAGAGTTAGGATAAGAGGCTAGTTACTACTAAGCCGTTGCCACTTCCCTGGGAGTACGATAATTAACTTAGTAAAATCGTAGATACTTTCCAATAGACTAGCTACACGATAGGTACTCTGCCTTAGATTCTGGCTGATTAAGTGACACCATAAGACTAAACGTGACAATTAGTCAATCACAGTCCTTAATTAATCATAATCGACATAGGGTAAAATAACACCTATTTAGTACGTCAACCGGAATCGCATCAGATTTTTGGCGCCGTTGCCGGGGAAATATCATAATGAATTTAGGATTATTGGCCACAATTCTAGAGACTTATGATAGGTAACGGTAGTAACCTAGACTTTTGATTAACACTTATGTTATACCAGTTAGACAATCACTTTCCTGAATATAGGATTATCATAACTAATTAATTTTAGATCATATCTGGAATTAAGAGACTTAGGATAATTAAATTTTAGAAAATTATTCTAGAACCATATTGAGGAAATTTACCTGCTTTCTAAATAAATTTTAAAATCCATAAAAATATTTTTCTCATTTGTCTTCACTTTCCTATGTTTGTTATTTGTTATTTCTAACCAGACTTTGCACTCAGAGATGAAGAGAACAAGAGCAGCTACTAACCAGGCAAAAAAACAGAAAACCCTGACACTCCAGGACCAAAGAAGACGAAACCAGAAGGCCCCTCTAGACCCGCACCAGAAGTACCACGAGGGACTCTTCCTTCACAACCAGTAGAAGTAAACTCGAGCCCTGATGCCAGTGAACTAGTGAGACGATTCCTGAACACCCGTGAGCATAGTCCCACGAAAGAAGATCCTTCTGAGGATACCTTCCCTCCTAGAGAAGTACCCCAGAGATCTCCAATTCACCCTCCTACCCAGAGAGTTCCTCTAAATCCACCCCCTACTGATCAAACCCAGAATTCACCGACCTCTCCTGCATACACCCCAACACCTCACGAGCGCACCCCTTCATCTGCGGGGAGTACTAACGGTTATTATTCACTGTTGTCCGTGCAGATAGACACACTAACTCAAAGGGTCTATGAGATGGACCAAGGGATTGCCAGCAGACTGTGTCATTTAGACCAACTCAGTCTGAACATCACAACTAACGTAGACCGACTCAGAGCCACGGTCAATCTCCAGGAGAACCAAGGTGCACAACTACTCCGAGAGATGGCTGATCTACGCAGTGAGCAAAACAGGCAGAGGGATGAGATGCGAACAATACGCATAGAAATGCGAAGCATTCGGACAGAACTACAGGAGATCAGAGACAGGATTCGTTAAAAAGGGAAGATTCTTTTACTTTTATTTTCAGCAAATAAATTGAACTGAAACTTGAATAATTGACCCATATTTTTCTATTTTTCAAACATTTTTAAGGGTCCTTTATTTTCAACAATTTTCTTCAGACATTTTATTTCTATGAAAAACGAAAATTTTGCAATTACAGTTTATTTTTCATTAACTAAATTGTATAAATTCAAATTTTTGTTTTTCTTGCTGAATTTAAAAGAATAAAATTAGGGTATGATTTTCGAAAAAGTGAGACTGAGGAATTTTTGCATAGAGTTTTTTTAACAACTTCTGAATTTCATTGGATAAACAGGAAGCCTTGTTAAAAATTATGATTATTTTTGGTATACTGAGATTTGCAGGAATTAGAAAAAAAAAATTTTCGGAATTGGCACGCGTCCCGAGGCAACCCGGGAGGGACGGGCGTCCCGAAGGCCTCCCCTTCTATAAAATCTCAATTTTTCATTTTTCCCTCAAAATTCACTTCCAAAAATCCACCTCTCTCAAATAACTCTCTCTCTACCTTTGGCAAACTTTTCAAATTTAAAATTTCAAATTTCCCTCCAAAATTTAAATTTTAAATTTCCTTCCAAATTCGAATTTCCCGCCAAAAATTTCGAAATCTTTCCCTAGCCTAATTTCACCCTTTTGAATTCAAATTCACCTCCAGAATTCGAATTCGAACCTTCCTTCCTACCTAAAATCCCCAAAAGTCTCTCAAACACTTTCAAACCAAATGGCTGCCAAACGTGCTCGTACCCCATCCACTATGACAGTTACCTCAGTGACACATCCTTTTATGCTGTTTCCCTCCAGCACAGCATATCAGGAGAGATGCACTGGGTACATCGGACGCACGATTCTGACGGGCAGAACGCTGGATTGGGCAGCAGTACAGACACTGGGAGTAGAGGCTGAGGTCAGACGCATACTCGATGTACTACCCTACAGTCGAGTATTCATCGTCACAGAGCCCACGTACCTGGAGCTGGTATGTGAGTTCTATGCATCCTTTGCATGCCACCAGGAGCAGATCACATTCCGCTTAGGCGGAATAGATCGGTCGATGAGCATGGCCGAGTTCGGCATCGCTTTGGGTATCTGGCAGAGAGAGGAGCTGGATACGCCCGCCTACACCACAGCAGTTCGGGACTTCACTTCTGCAGAGGTCTCCACTGCTTGGGCTCAGATCTGTATGACGGGTGTCCCTACCAGCATGGCTTTGCGAAAGCCACAGGTATCTATCTGCTCTTCACTACTTACATGCCATTATTGCACACACTTTGTCAGGACGACGGACGGCCCCCGGGAATGTCACCCAGATGGAGACATTCCTCTTGGCCAACATGCATATGGGATCCACAGTAGAGATGGCTCGACTTATCACAGTCATCATGCGGGGTTTTGCTACGGACACTCGGAAACAGTGTCTGGGGCTCGGGCCATTCATCACCAGGATAGCCCGCTACCTGGAGTTGGACATAGAGGGCTCGGAGCTTACTCTGGTCGCCCCAACCACTATTCCCACAGACGTTACCATCCTACGGAACATGGGAATGGTTGTCCGGGATGCGAGCGGCCGCTACACCATCCACACAGAGCAGCCAGGACAGGCTTCGGCATCAGAAGCAGCTCCACCGCATATCCATCCATCCGAGACGTTCGTGCCACGTACTGCCTTCGAACGACACATGTCGCACGGATTGGCAGAACTATCGGCACGATACAGTCGAGACATGGACCGGATGACAGACGGCTGGCAATGATGGATGACGGATTGACAGACGACTGGCGGTGATGGATGACAGGATCGCCATGATCACCAGTAGGATTGAGGAGATACATCAGCAGACTGCCCGAGTAGCGGAGAACTTCGAGTTTGACCTAACAGACCTCGGTCCACTGGATGGCGACCCGCCGGGTTCTTAGTCTCTCTCTCCCCTTCTTTTCTTTCTTTTTCTTTTGTCTTTTGTTTATCTTGTTCTTTGTGTATGTCTGGGCTGTATGACTATGAATCTTTGTACAAAATTGATTTATATGACATACAGAATTGTAGCATTATTTTGTTTCTTGTTTTTTTTATGTTTTATTTCTTGTCTTCAAATAAGTGTGGGGTAATTAGCTATGCATGAACACTGAGGACAGTGCCAAACTTAAGTGTGGGGTAGCAGTGCACGGTGCACTGTAGCAGTTTGAAGCAGTTTGAAAAAATTTTTCCGCATGCTTTTGCTTGTTTTCCCTGTATTTTCACACCCTTCCAAAATTTTTTTCAAAATTTTTCCGTCTTTCAGACTTCTAAATGCAGTATGCTTGGTTAAACCAAATTGCTTATGTCTATGATATGTAGGTAGTATGTTAGGGTTAGTAGGAGATAATTGATAGCTATCTTGGACTAATTGATTAGGAATAGGGAATTCCTGATAACTGAGCACAACCTTGTCTGGATTAGAGACCTCAACCAATTGCCTATTCGAGACTTAACTAGATAAAATTAGACCAGTTGTGGATATATTGGCAGTTAGAATGACTAGATGAGACTCTGAGCTAAAAGTGAAAAGAACTTAAGGAAGTTAATTACAATAGGGTAGTTTGCCAGCGGCCTTCGCTACTCGAGCACCACTCCTTCGGGGAACTTAAAGCCTGATGCCCTAAGGTCGTGTAGATCTGGGAGTCATCGGAGTGGGACTCGCTACATGGGTAGTTGAAGTTGACGTGTTCTAAGCAAACTCGAAATACCCTGAATCTATAAAGAAAATAACTAAGTGCTAAAACATTAAAAATCTGATCACCAAAGCTCAGAACTCAGAAAGTTATCTGTTGTCAGTATGTCTAGCGATAGGTCGAAGTATTATCTGGTAGCAGTTAAGATAAGAGTTCATTGTGTTGACTATCTGGTCTAGACTAGTACACACACTACACATCAGGAAGACCCTGTGACTAAGAAAAAAGTCCAACCTAGTTGTTGATTTATTTTCTGCCTGATCATAACAAACTACTAGAGACATGTGAGACCTTGTCATAGCAACCTAACCAATCAGACCTGTGTTAAGAATTGTCTGAAGAATTTTTGGAAAAAAACATGATTAGGAATTTAAGTGACTGCACTACGGTTTAAAATCACTAACTCCATGTAGACTTTGCTTGAGGACAAGCAAAAAGCTAAGTGTGGGGTTATCTGATACGCGAAAATCGTATCACATTTTTAGCATGTTTTTATATATGTTTTAATGTGAAATTGAGAGTAAATTGACATTAATTGTTTACTATTTACTTGATTTCACGGTTTTTATGATTTTGGAAGTGTCAGGTGAAAAGTAGACGAAAACAGCAAATTCTGGGGCAAAAACGCAATTTTTGGAAATGTTGACCCGGTCAAAGGTCCGGGACGGGCGTCCCGACCCGGTCAAACCGCCAGGACGGGCGTCCAAAGGACGGGCGTCCCGAACCTGGTCAACGAATCAGGACGGGCGTCCCGAGCCGCCAGAAGCTGTCCCACATCGAATTTTTCAGAATTTTTCACTCCGGGAAGCTGCTATAAATACCCCAGGCCTCCAGCAGTTGAATTCATCCCTCTCCACTCGATCTGAGTCATTAAGTGGTTTCCAGTGTACAGTTTTCCAGTACACAACTCACTCAGAGACTCGGATCTCAGTTTTCTTTCTTATTAGTGTTTGTTTTAGTTTCTGAGAAATAGTCTCAGATCTTAGGTTTCTATAGATAGGTTCGTTTCCGGTATTCATAGAATACCCGGGGTTTCGTTAGGAGACCCTAAGAGAGCTCTAGGCGTTCGAAGAGTCAGTCCACAGGGCTAGGCTTAAGCCCAGGACGTAAGGTAAAGTCTAGCTACTAGGCTGAGGAAGCGTCCTCCGAAGGTTCTGGCGAGCAGAGTCAGGGCGGGCAATACGACGTATACAGCAGTACGCTCTGTAGGCGAGACTAAGTAAAGGGTGATTTCTTTATGGCATCAGTCCCCATACCCCTCTCTTATATGTTTTATTGCTTTGTCCTAAACATCAATTATGAATATCAGATTATGATTTTATGAATAGTTGTTTTGTATGTTGAAGTTATTATGTTTTTCCGGAAATAGCCACCTGCTAAATAATCATTATGTCTGCATGTCTAATGTAGTTTCTTTTAAACTAAAATAGGGTTATAGACAATTCCTAACCACGGTCTATTCATAACCTGTTTAGTTTAACAGGCATCAATTAGTATTGGTGTCTGCCATACTAGATAAAATAACATGCTGAACACCTGGCTTGTTAGAGTAGTCTAGGTAGGCTGAGTAGAGCGTTATGCCAGCGATTACGAGCCTTCAGAGTGATCCCCGAAAGTGACATAGGGCTTTCATAACTGTCTTTGTTCGTACCGTGAGTAGGGCCGTTTACCTTAATGATAGGGGGCGGG